>VDFB02379711.1:78867787-78893078 GCA_007258455.2 Sequoia sempervirens | reverse complement strand
AAAACAAGATCAAATGCAAAAATTGAAATTAGAAACTAATCTAACACAAAAACACTTAATCTATCCTATTACATCACTCATGAAATGAACAATTCTAAGCTATTTAAATGAAAGTAAGATCCTAAGATATTCAAATCAAATTCAAACAACAAGAAGATATTATTGTCCCAGGTTGGAGTGTATTTGCATGATGTTGGGTTGTTCATATCACTGCAAAGCTTCCATTTCTTGTGCACAAAAGCTTAATGATCGATGCTTGTTCTTGAAGAAATGATGAAGCTCTCTCAATGGTGATCTTGAAAACACTTCATTGCATAAGGTAAGTGGAAATTCTCATTCTAATTTGTGAAGAGAAAGGCTTGTTATATAGAAAAAGCAATTTTGAATCAATGGTCAAGATTGCGTTGGAGAAAATCCAGATCAACGATCAAAATGAGTTGAGAGGATTTAGACATGAGGAGATTGTGCAAAGTTGATTGCATAATTAGGGTGATTGAAGAATAGATTGGTTAGTTAGGATTTTGATTGCTTAGTTAGCAACTGATTGATTAGTTAGGGTTGAGTTAGGAATTAGATGGTTGAGTTAGCAGAATTGATTGCTTTGTTAGCAAAATAGATTGCTTAGTTAGCAATCCATGATTTCCTCAATCAAAAAGTGGGTGAGGACTATTAATTAATTCATTAATTCCAATTTGATTTAATTCAATTATTCAAATTTTGGAGGAAAATGTGATAATTAAATTATTATGATATAATAATTCAATTAATTTTGAGGAATAAGGTGGATTAGTGACGTAATCAAATAATCAATGCCATTTGACTAATCAAGCCAAAATAAAATAAGATTAGGAGTTGATTATGTAGACACATAAAAATGACCTAGGCCTGCAAGCTTCATTTTTACCACTTTCGTCCTAGCATAATTAAGTTATTTAATTATGTCCTTGGTCCACATTCGACTATTGATTAAATAATTCATAATTATTTAATTAATTCATGTCATTTATTCTTCCTTGATTATTAAATAAATAAATAGTATTTATTTATTTAATACATCATTAATTATCTAAGTCTTCCTTTAATTAAATAAATTTCATAATTTATTTAATTTCCCTTTGTCATTTATGTCTTCTTGATTAATTAAATAAATTTTATTTATTTAATTACGTCACTAATTAAATCCCCTTCTTCTAAAAATTAAATAAATTCTTATTTATTTAATTTTGTCCACTTCCCACTATAATTAAATAATTATCCTAATTATTTAATTATTCATTAGCTTTTTCTCTCATTAAAATTAAATAAATTTGACTTATTTAATTTAGTCAATTCTCTTGAATTTTGAATTAAATCATTATTTAAATTCAAAATAATTCTTTTGTCACATTCTTCCATAATTAAATAATATCTTTATTATTTAATTATTTACTAGTCACCTGGAGTAAATAAATTTTATTATTTAATTTCTCCAGCAACCTCTTTGTCCGTGCCAGCCTTATCTTCCAAATTAATTCTTGACTTTTGACTTCTCAATTAATTTCGACCATTGATTGAATTATTTTATAATTCAATCTCCACCCTTCATTCTTACCTATTGCCCTAATTTTGACCTAACCCTAATGCACACAGCAGCATTCAATCTTAAGCATTGATCTTAGGGTTCTTGTCATCTCTTCATCCTGGCCACACGTTCAAAATTGCAATTTTCATAAAAGGGCAATTTTGCTCTCATTTCTGCCCCTGGCTCTCTTGCTCTCTTGACTTCTTGCACTCTTAGTCTATGTCAATTTGCAGTCAACTTAGGGTTATAGTCACTTATAGTCATAGGCATTTTAGTCCATTGTAGGGTTATTTTATTTTCTGCAAATCCTTCAACACTTGCATAGGGCTTAGTCTTTAGTCATAGTTGCTCATAAATCTGAGGGCATTATTATTTATCTACAAGCTAGGAGGTGTAACAAAGGTTAATCATGGAAGGTGGAGACTTAGGGTAACATTGTCACTTTTGTCTTCACATCACTTCCTTTGTGCTTTGTTATTTTCATAGGAATTTAATTGTTATTGTGCTAACAACACTTAATAATTTACGATTTTCCCTTGATCACATTGGTGAACCCGACATTATTTTGGCTTTTCGTACGCTTTCTTTTTGGTGTTTTCTGTTGTTTTACAGGTACAGGTACGGACTGCCACAACTTTTTTAAAAATAGTGCGACGCATCATATGCATCGCGACGCACACGACAACCGTAGAGCTGTAACCGACATGCCGAGACGCAACTGACGCGCAGAACAATGCATCTGCTTTTCCTGAGCCACATCCGTAACCCCAAAAGCCGCATTTGAAACCAGCGCCACATCTGTCTGGTATAATATTTTTTTCAGTTTGAGGGTTTTATTTTGAATTTCGGGTGCTCTAATCTGATGTCTTCCTGTATTTCCTGCTTATTCCTGCATATTGGACAAGATCATATTTTCTGTCACTAATCCTTTCAGGTAGTGGCCTTCTGTTTTGGTAGGGTTTTTTGTTGTTTTCTGTTGTTTTGCAGGATACTGGTACGGATCACCGCAAACATCGCAATGCATCTGCTGACAGAAACGGCGCAACTGTTCTGACAAGCCGCAACTGCCAATTACAGAGACGCAACTGACATTAAGGGCCGCATTTGCAGAACAGAACGACGCATCTGACTAACCGCATCGCATCTATCTGGTAATACCGCGCCGCATTTTCCTGGTGAATTTTTCTGACAGTTTGAGATTTTAATTATCAAATTTGGGATTTTTTCTATTCACTGGTTTTCTGGTTTTCCATATTTTTCTGTGCTTTTATTCTTGCATGTTAACCAGATTAGAACTTTGGTGTTACTAATAATTTCTTGTAGCATGTGGCAATCCTTTTTCGTGTGTCCAAGATCATCACATACAAGACTACTAACTCATTGTTTGCAAATTCGCATGTCAAAGAAGGAGAAAACAAACAGTGTGCTTGTTTATTTCTAGATTAGAAAACTTTGAATTTGGTGCTTTTAAAAAGAATCATGTCTTTTATGATTGAGTGTGCTTGTGGAGTGGTAGGTGAGTATGCTCTCACTTGGTGAAAACCTTGTGATTAGAAAACTAGACCCATTCTTTTCTTTTTATTTTACCCTTCACGATTTGGTATATCGGAGTATCCTCTCCCCTTGCGCATTCATGCGATCCTGGGTGTAAGAGAAACGGTTACCGACTCTAGAACTTGGGCCTGTTCTGGTGGGAAAAAGTACTCACCCCAGGATGACTCAGATCGGTAGCACCCTGACACCGAGGGACTTCCAGCCGGTATAGAAAAGTGGGTTCTTGGGGAAAGCCCAAGAATCACGAGCATGGTTCTGACGAGATGGATCTGAAAGGGGACTCTCGCCACATGGATCACACCCCATGAACGGAATTCCCAAACTAAACACCTCTTGTCTTAGTGTCCAACCGTTCTATTGGCTGTTGCTTGATATAGTGCAGGGTACAGTATCATGCCCGAAGATTACTCACTACTGATCCCCTTGAGTAGAGATAGAAATTCTTGGGATGTCACTACCCAATGAATCTGAATTTGGTGTGCTCGAATGACGTTAATGAGCCGTGGAGGGGAGCCAATGCCACCAAATTCTAAGCTATCCACTCTCGAGAAGGAAAGGTGTTCATCACCAATCCGGGGTATAACTGGTGGGCTCTATCAAGTATACAAACCCAAGGCCTAGTGGCCTTTCTAGGATTGTGCTTATCTCATGTGTGTTTGGTTATCCCTTAAAACGTTGTGTTTGTCAAGTGCATTCTAGTTTTGTCACAGTCCAAACAAAACAGTAATCAAACAGATCAAAAACTTCCATCAACATACCACGAAAATCACTTTGAAACAAAACTGTCATATCTGTCGAACTGCAACTGACATTCTGAAATGCAACTGCTCTGATAAACCACATCTGAAACTTTAAACAACGCATATGTATGCGTCACGATGCATTTGATAACCCGAAAGACGCATATGATAAACTGAGTCGCATCTGACAGTCAAAAAGCCGCAAGTGAAAAACTGAACCGCAATCGCTGAACTGCGACGCAATTGCCAAACTGAGACACATCTGGCTGTCAAAATTTTTAAACTACACAGTCGAAACCAGAGACCTCCAAACTGTCAACCATCTGTCAAACTCTGTCATCAGAAAGATTCTGCCAGAAACCCAATTTGAAATTGCCCAAAGTTTTGTCTCTTAGCTTGCATTGATCACCTTAGGTTTCATACCTCACCCCATTTAGTATCATACATTCAACATTACATTGTCCCTAGGCTCATATCTTGCATACTTAGGAGTAGGCAAATCTTAAGCACCCCTTGGCAAAATCATTGTTTTCAAAATTAGACCCTTTTGGACCAAGTTATCAAACATCCTTTTAGTCATTGTCCTCTTTGGTGAGATTTCTTCCAACTCAAAAGTCTAGTTAGGAAGACTCACTAGTCATCTTGTCAACTTGTCATTAACAACAAAGTCCTCTAGCAGTCCAAATCGAAAACAACGTTCAAGCTTAGAAGTGCTTAGATAGCCTCATTTCACATTGCATCCACATTGCATACCTTATTCACAAAAATCCAAAAATAGTGGTCATTTTGGTCGTCAATTTGAACCTTAGATTTCACCTAGTGTCATACTTGCATTTAGTGAACATTCCCTTTGAGCAATCTCATTTATGGTCCAAACCAGACTTCAAAAGCACAAGAGACAAATGGAAAACTTTGGACGAGATCCCAACAGTCCTCCACATGACTCAAACTGGACCGCGAACGATCCCTTTACCAATCTAGACAATCAACCTCTAGTGACAACACAATCCTTACCTAACAACTCATTCGAACGCTACATGCAAAGAGATGAAAATGGTCAACTACTTCAAGAACACATAGAAGCATTGACACAAGACCCAGAGGCCTATCAGTTGGCTGAAACAATAGCACGTCACGACAGAGATAGATTCGTAGCTATGCTCTTGAGTGAAGGAGCTCAGTTACCACCAGGATTTGACATTAACACGATACATGGCCCTAATGCCAACAATGTTCATAACATCTCACACAGTGGTCAAATCCTAAATACTACAAGCAACATCCCTTTTGGCACCACAACACTGCATACCACATCCAACATCCCAAACATCTCCAATACAATAAACGCTACATCTATTGGGGGATCACAATCATCCACAACATCCACAACACTACCCCAATTAAATACAACCACTCTTGGCTCCTTGACATCATCGGCAAATTATTCCAATCCTCCTGTTATCGCAACAACAAACACAACGGGGGCATCATCAAGTCATCACAACCCCCCCTTGACAACTACATCTACTACCATGAACACAACTTCAACAAAATCGTTCAGTAGTAATTCACAACATCCTTTGGGAGGAGCCACAGGGCGTATCTTTATACAAGGACAACAACAAAACGTTAACACGACAACACAGTCAAACGTCATTACCTCCCAAGGTACAAATACCAATGTTCCCCTTGTGCAAAATCAGCAATTCACACAAAGTGGCCAAATAACTCAACCCATGACATTGTCGATACATCCTAACATTCATGGTCACAACATCCCCCAAATAACGACACGCATAGCTGGGGGACACATTCCAACATACTCATCCAACGTTCACACTCATCAACATGTGCCTAATCACAACTTCCAATACCAACAACACACGTCATATGTACCGCAACAACCCGTACCGCCACAATACACCTATACTCATGTTGGAACACATGGTGTACCAGGCAATCCAATGTATGGAAATGTAAATGACCCTACAATAGATGAACTCAAAACAACAGTGCGGGATATGGCGAAGAAAATGCAAAACATGCTCATCACAGGCGGAAAATCAGAAATATCATATGATTTGGATGTATACCCATTCGACACAAACTTACGTATGCCCACATTTCCACCAGGATATGTGTCCCCCAACTTCACTAAATATAAAGGCAAGACAAATCCCATTGAACATCTTCGTGAATTCGCAACTAACTGTATGGATATCGCATATGAACCCACATACTTGATGAGACTTTTTTCCAAAAGTTTGGCGGGTCAAGCCCTTGAATGGTTTTCAACGCAAAAAGATATCCAGACATGGGATGAGCTCAAAAGAAGGTTCATAAAAAATTACGCATACAATATTGACATGGAAACCTCTATCACTAGCTTATGTAATCTCACACAAGAAGAGTCAGGTGAGAGATTTATCCTGTTCTTTCAAAAATGGAGAAGCCTCACTAGTCGATTCCACATTGACATTCCTGAAAGGGAAAAGGTTGACATGTTTGTCCAAACACTTTTAGGGCCCCTCAAATTCGCTTTGCAAATACATTGTTGCACAACCTTCACAGAATTAGTGGAAAAGGGGGTCCAAATTAAGAAAGCGCTTATCACAAAGGGAGAACTGAGGTATGGTTCCAAAAACACAAACACCAACCCACCCGCTGACAAAAACAAATATTGGGTCAAGAATAAACATGTTACAAATGATGGTGTTGTAGACGCCAAGACTACAAGTCCCGTATTGGCTCTGAAAGGGGTACAACAACAACACAGACCAACAACAACATTAACACCTCCCCCCAATACTCCTTCAAACAGCCAAAATGATCAAAACCGACAAGGACAATATCGTCAACTAAGACAATTCCCTAGGGGTCGCACATACACCAACTTAGGTGAACCCATTGCAGATGTCCTCAAGAAATGCATCCAACATGGAGTCATCACACTTCTGGAAATAAAACCTTATGACCCAGGACAATTCAAACCAGCATGGTGGGATGACAACGCAATTTGTGAATACCATCGAGTCAAAGGGCATACAACCTCCAACTGTAGACAACTGAAAAACGTAATCCAGGACCTCATTGAAAATCGCACCATCGAAGTAGGTGGATCGCAATTCAATTCCAACTCAGATCATACTATCCACAAGAATCCACTGCAGGATCATGGTCCCCATAATGCTTCCACTTCAGGTCCACAAAACCAAGCTAACTTCACCCGAGCCAAGTACGATTACTCTGGGGGACCAATAATAAATAATGTTAGAACGGACGAGGAGTACATCCACACCATTACGATCAAGAGAGCACCACAGTGCAATGCTACTACGCGAAGTGGTAAGGTCACTATAGCTGGTCCACCTCCCCCTAGACAAGCCAAGATCATTGTAGCAGACCCATCTGCTAAGCAATCACAACCAGCTTCATCTGCTAAACAACCAAAACCTGTCTCAACCCCATAGCAATGGAAACCCAAAAGTCAGTTCAATCTCATTGACCAACTAGGAAAGACTCCTGCGCAAATATCTATCTTGGAACTGCTTCGTATCTCTCCCGCACACAAAGAAATCCTGGACAAAACTCTCCTAGAGTCCTTGGTCCCGAAGGACATTGATGTCAATCAGTTTGAAACTATGGTGGGATATCTCACCACGCCGCACCATGTCACCTTTTCAGATCAGGATTACTCATCATCTAAAACCAACCACAATGATGCATTACACATAGAAGTTTTTGTCCATAAGCACAAGGTTAGACGGGTTTTAATAGATGGCGGAGCAGGGTTGAATATATGCTCCCTTAAACTAGTTAAGGCTCTTGGATTCTCTGATGCATGCGTAGACCCAATGAAAAGCATAGTGATCAAAGCATATGATGACGAGGAACGCTCTTGGTGAGGTGTTATCTCTCTCCCTATCAGAGTGGGACCACTCATTGTCGACACAACTTGCCAGGTCCTGGATTTGGAACTACCATACAACATTTTACTTGGCTGTCCATGGATCCATGCTTTAAAAGCCGTTCCGTCAACATACCACCAATGCCTCAAGTTCCCTTTTGACGGTACAGAAATCACCATATACAGAGACCCCGACCCTTTCCAATATTGTACCAATTTAAGGGGTATCTCTGAAAACCAAGTACCTATTAACCGGGAAGCACCTGGCTCCTCGTCCAAATACATCGACCCTTCCATGCTCGGGTCATCTTCCACATCCACTCCATCCATGTCTTCTAACATATCACAACCCTCCACCAACCCTAAGCCCGAATCAACTGATAAAATCCAGGACCTTGGCTGCGGAGAGTTCAAACTAAATACAACATACAGCATAACTACAATACCTACTCCTCCAAAGATATATGGTCGACCATGTTTCAGAATGGAACTGCAAGAAACATTCAAAGTTCCACCGAATACAGTTTTCATCAAGTGGGGAGACATGAGTGATGAAGATCTTACCGACATCACATGATGGATCTACAAGGATACAGTCTCACTACCTCCGCTACCAGTCCAGAAATGTGGCAAGGGTTACAACATCATGAAGGCTAAAGGCTACGATGGTACTAGTGGCCTTGGAAAAAATAAAACTGGTCGAAGAGAACCCATAGAAACTTTCCAAACTCCGAAGTATCTTGGATTAGGGTTTGGATCACTCGACGATGACGATCGACGTACCCATGAACTTTCTAATGAGCGAATACATGCTTCTGAAAGTGTTGAGACTACTAGGGAATACCTAACTGAAACAGACTCTCACGAATGGGAATTTGGCTCTGAACGATCCCTAAGTGACTGTTGTCTTGATGACTTGTTTGTCGAACCAGGGGAATTGACCTCTGAACAACGATTTTGGAAAACATTCAAAATTGAGCAGGTACCAAACAGTCAAAACCCCACTACCACATCTCATGACATGCAACAGCCACCATCTGAACCCCCTCAGTCTAATCTATCCGAAGTATTAGATGACATTGATAGCCAGGGCTGTCAAACCTTCACCCCTTATTATGACAACGAATATGACACTAGTGAAGGAGAATAATGGATAGAGTCTGATGTCGAGTTGGACGATGATAACCTCATCTACAACATCAATACATCCATCTGTATGCTATTGGCATCCTCACCCGAATTCACTAGCCTTGACGATGGCATTTCATTAGTCTACCCTGAACTAGTCGATTGGGACCAACAAGGACCGCCAGTTCTAGACACATTCCAAAATGATGAAGCCATTGCTGAATTCATGGGATTACGCGAAGGCATACCCAGTGGTGATCAAAAATCAGGATTTGCTATTGATCTAGATTGCACGGCATACTTCGGTGAGATGGTTCAGTCCTCTAGTCGCAAAAGTAAAAATAAAGTAAAAAATGAAACGTCTCTAGGTGAAAACCGAAAGGCACCTCTTGATGGTAAAATAGTAAAAACAAAGGACGTATCTGCGGGTGAAAACCTCTCGGAGGCGCCCAAAGATGGAGGACTGGACTTTCTCCCCGTGCAACAGGAGAGATCGGCCATGCTTGTTGAGGACACCATAGAGGATAACATTTCGACTCCAGAAGACCCCAAGATGGTCCTATTTGCGGCATCATTGACTGATGAAGAGAAACCGGAATTTCATAAATTCTTTGCAGAATGGAAAATAAACTTTGCATGGTCCTACACCGACATGCCAGGATTGGACCCCAAACTGGTTCTACATCATCTGCCACTAGTACCCAATGCTAAACCAGTCAAGCAGAAGTTGCACAAAATGCACCCACAAGTTGCTCTATTGGTTAAGGCCGAATTAAAGAAATTACTGGATGCCGGATTCATAAGGTCTATAGATTATGCTGAATGGATTTCCAACCTAGTCCCGGTGACAAAGCAAAATGGACTAATTCGGGTATGTACAGATTTTCGAGACCTAAACAAAGCATGTCCAAAGGATGACTTTCCTTTGCCCAACATTGACATCATAGTCGATCTAACTGCAGGACACGAGATGCTATCCCTCATGGATGGTTTCTCTGGTTATAATCAAATCCGCATTGCTCCTGAGGACCAACACAAAATAGCATTTACTTGCCCATGGGGTACATACTGTTGGAACGTCATGCCCTTCGGTCTCAAAAATGCAGGTGCCACATACCAAAGGGCTATGACCACGATCTTCCATGATATGATGCACAATATAATGGAAGACTATGTAGATGACTTATTGGCCAAATTAGCAACAAGGAAAGATCATTTGAAGGTACTTGACAAAATTTTCAAGAGACTAGAAGAGTACAAGGTTCGATTGAACCCTAAGAAATGTGTTTTTGGGGTCACGTCAGGTAAGCTATTGGGGTACATAGTTTCCCGAAGAGGCATAGAGGTCAATCCGGCAAAGGTTAAAGCAATCATAGACATGCCTCCACCTAGAGGGATCAGTGAACTCAGAACCCTACAAGGCAGAGTGCAATCTATTCATCGTTTCATAGCCCAATTGGCAGATAAGTGCCACCCATTCCAGTATTTGTTACGCAAAGGTGTCCCCTTTGTATGGATAGATAAATGTCAACAGGCCTTCCAGCAAATCAAAGATTACCTGCTATCACTACCAGTCCTCATGTTGCCTATTCATGGAAAGCCATTAATTATATACATCTCGACCACTAGTTCCACACTGGGGGCATTACTAGCCCAAAATGATCATGAAGGGAAAGAAAGAGCAGTCTACTACATCAGCCGCACACTGATCGGTTATGAGCTGAATTACACATACATTGAATGTGCATGCCTCGTAGTTGTCTTTGCAGCCCAAAAACTAAGGCATTACATGCTCAATCATCAGACACAACTAGTTGCCAAAATTGACCCATTGAAATACCTATTAAGTCGAGCAACATTAATAGGCCGATTGGAAAAATGGGTCATGATCCTAAGTGAGTACAACATACAGTATGTTGAACGCAAGGCAATAAAAGGGAAAGTAATAGCAGATCAACTGGCAGATGCGCCAATGCAAGCCTCTCATCCATTGGTAACTGATTTTCCTGACGAGTCCATCTTTCACACGGAACCAGCAACACCATGGAAGCTATATTTTGATGGGTCCCACACTGGTCATGGCTCAGGGGCTGGAATCTTGTTCATCACACCACAAGGGGATTCAATTCCTAAGTCATTTCGAATTGCTTTCCCTTGCACAAACAACATTGCTGAATACGAAGCACTAGTTACATGTCTCGTTGGCAATCAAATGGAAAAATTCGCATATTGCTTGTATTCCCGGGATTCCCAGCCTAGTAATCAACCAAGTGAATGGTGACTATGAAAACAAAGGATGAGAAGTTGCTCTTACAAGCTGACAGGATAGTTTCCCAACATACCTTAAATCGTCTTTTGAACAAGTCCCTGTGGTACGTAATAAGGCAAATGGACGCAATTGTTACCATAGTTCTCTTGGACATCCCTAAAAATGTGTCACAATTTGAGTTCCTAGTACAACAGCTGTTGATACCGGCATATGATATCCTAGAGTCGGAAATGGTTTGCGAACTTGTTGGTCCCAACTCTCCTTGGTATCAGGACATTTATGACTATCTAAAGACTCACACCCTTCCATCGAACCTATCCAATAACCAAAGGAAGTCCTTCATTAGAAAATCCGCAAGGTATGCCATTATCAGTGATACCCTATACCGCCGTAGTTTCGACAATACCCTCCTTAGATGTCTTGACACCGATGAAGCATGTACGACCTTACGAGAAGTACACGACGGTATATGCGGATCTCATTCGAGTGGTCCTACTCTGGCTAAGAAACTAACGAGACTTGGATATTATTGGCTGACAATGGAAAAGGATGCAATAGAATATGTCAGAACCTGTCGCAAGTGTCAGATCCATAGTGATTTGGTCCATGCTCCAGCACAGGAACTTCGGCCAATCACTTCTCCATGGCCCTTCGCTCAATGGGGACTCGACCTCATGGGTAAGATTCATCCAACTTCCTCCAATGGCCATAAATTCATTATCACGCCACTGAGTATTTCACAAAGTGGATCAAAGCCATTCCATTGACATACATTACTGGCAAACAAATATCAAAGTTTATCCTCAATTACATCATTTGCCGGTATGGCCTCCCACAGTCCATCATCACTGACAACGGACGTCCGTTCAAAAACCAAGACGTACGTGAGTTATGTGAGCATTCCATATCCAACACCACTTTTCATCCCCATATTACCCCCAAGGAAACGGCCAAGCTGAGGCGTCGAATAAAACCATTATCAAGATCCTTAAAAAGACTGTCAATGACGCTGGCCGCGATTGGCACATACAACTTAACCCTGCTCTGTGGGCTTACCGAACTAGCATTCGTACGCCTACAGGAGCTACCCCATTCGCCCTGGTTTTTGGCGCGGAAGCCATCTTACCCATTGAGGTCGAAATTCCTTCACTACGGGTCTCTTTGAAGGGTCTAGCTAATGAAGAGGAATACCGACAATCACGCTTGCACGAGCTGGAAATGCTGGACGAAAGAAGACAAAACTCACTGAATCACCTCCAGGCATATCAAAACGCCTTTGTCGCAGCTACAATAAAAAGGTCATGGTCAGAAAGTTTGACATTGGCGACCTGGTTCTCATGCAGAACCCTAAGAACCAAGCAGACAGAGAAAAGCCAGGCAAGTTTGAACCAAACTGGCTGGGTCCATATATCATCATATCTTCTTTTGGTTCTGGAGCATATCAACTGGAAACTCTAGATGGGGAACAATTGACTGAACCCATCAACAGTTTACACCTCCGAAAATTCTACGCATAGCGTCAGAGGACAAGGCTGGAGGGCCCTAAAATACAAAAAAATTGAAAAATGAAAAAAATCGTCACCTTGATGAAAACCTGGCAAACAGCCATCTTGGTGACACCAAAAAAATAAAAAAAAATCACAAAAATAGTAAAAAGAAAAATAATTCGTCCAATAGTGAAAACCTGGCAAACAGGCGCTTTGGACAAGTACCATGGTGAAAACTTGGCAAATAGGCGCCATGTGTAATCAATCATTGCTCTGCCATCTATTGTCACTTGGTCTAAACTTGGCTTAGGATGAAAGCTATCTTCGCCATTATTCCGCAAGTCACCATCACATCCTACTCTACCTGTCCTAGTGGATGAACGATTGACATCAAGCCTTGACGACTGTTGGTCCAGCAAGTCAACAGAATCCTATCCGTATCCCTCGCCAATGGCTAAGTCTTAAACCTGACTGGGGGAAAAATGTTTATCACGTAACATCATAAAATGTCCTGAAAAAAAAGACAAAAACATCATAAAATGTCATGAAAAAAGACAAAAACATCATAAAATGTCCTGAAAAAAAGACCAAAAACATTGCAAAATGTCCTGAAAAAAGACAAAAAAAAAATCATAAAACATCCTGAAGAAAACCAAACAAAACATTTGACCGCGCAAGGCACACAAGTGCACTGTCATCTCTGGTCTAAGTCAATCAAGTCAATAAGTCCATGTCATTGTCCGAACTACGTTGTCTCTGCGCATTTGCTACGTAGGCAAGACTCATACGTGAGTCCCCGAGACATTAGGTCAGTCCTATTAGGTTTGTCAAAATAAATCATGGCGCAATCTTTGCTCATCAAGACAAAGTCATTGGTCATGTCGAACTACGAGGTCTCTGAGTGTATGACGTAGGCAAGGCCATCTATCGATGAGCCCCCGAGGCCGCACTAGGTCAGTCCATTAGGGTTCATGACATTACATTGGCACACACGTCAAAAATCTTCAATCAATTCACAAATGGGAAAACTCCTGAAACAGAGTAAAACAATATTTTATTCAACATGATAATCTCATCAAGGCAATATTGACATATAATCAAACACAAGTCAACCTCAGTCACAACAAGTCAACCTCAGTCAAACACAAGTCAAAGCAAACCAAATCATTATAACCGGTCAAACTGTCAAATTTTGGTTAGTCTTCAGATGAGTCCTTCTGAAAGATAACCTCTGTCATTTACGCCTTAGGATGTGTCCTTCCTAGGCGTCGTCATCGTCATTCAGCCTTTCGAGCGATCCTCTTGACATCTAAGGATCACTCTTCCTGACATTAGCATTCTTCAGATGAGTCCTTCTGAAGAACCAACTCTGTCATTTATGCTTTAGGATGTGTCCTTCCTAGGCATTGTCATTATTTTGAGGGACCCCTTACGACCATTAGGGATCAAATCCTCCTGACATTCGGCATCATTCAGGATGTGTCCTTCCTGAATTCACCAAGTCCCGACATTTTCAAGGTCATCAAAACATTAAACATTCGGACATCTTGACATCGTCAAACATGACACCTTGACATCATAACAATGGATATCCAGATGCACTTGACAAACACTTGACAATTGTCTTTTCATCTTTTATCATGTTATTAGTTTTTCAGCGAGATCCCACTAAGCAGGATTTAGAGAAGCAGCGACGTAGCATGACAATTGACACGCATGACTACTAGCTTCTCAAGTGAGATCCTGATCTTGGGATTTAGAAAAGCAACGACATATCATGATAGAGACTGCATTTTTATAGTTTGACAATCATGTCACTAGTTTCTCAAGGATGTCCTGGCAACAGGATTTAGAGAAGCAACGACGTTTCATGATCTGTCATTGTCTTTTTCTGCTTGTGGTTGATGATGACAACAAGACTGGGGCAAGCACGCTCCTAGTATGAGTCATACTCATCCTTGTCTGTGACTGTTCTATCTTGGGTAATGGTGCGACTTTGCACACCTGGATCTATGTCATATCTTGGTGTTTGTTGACCATTACGACAGTTTGCCCAATGATGATTAAAGAGCAACGAATATTAAAAGTCCTATAGTAAAGTTTTGAAAGATTTGTATCTTCTCATAGGTCCCATATCTTCTCCTCTTTGGTCTGGTCATCTTCTCTCATCAATCCCGCCATCTTCTCTCGTCCATCCTGCGATGATATCCTGTGTCATTCAAAAACATAAGTGCATACATGATATATCCATTGCATTAGGTCCATACATACATCATCCATGGCATTAAATAATATCATACATGGCATTACATCATTAACATAAGCATATGAATATTGCATCATCATGACATCAAAAATCACAACATAGACATCATAATACACAAATGGCATCATAAATTAAGCATCATATATCATACACACATAATGCATAGAACATCACATAACACATATAGGTCGCATCAAAACTGCATCATCATATAAATATCATCTCAAAAATATGCAATGTCACAGGATAGAGTCAATGGATATCCCAAAAATGGAGCTCGCAGGCTCAACAATAAACATAGTGTGTCCAAATACAAATATGCCCCTAGGGTAGGCTCTCATCATCCCCTCGGGGTGAAGAATGTGGTGGTGGCTGAGGCCCTATCACTGGCTCCTTGTGGTGACCTATGTCTGTGAGGATGAGGGAACTGCGAATGAAGGCATCGTCGTGACAGTAGGGAACACTTGTGAGGTCACCGCTGCTGGTCACTGCTGCTGGACTTTGAGAAGTGGTAGGATCTGTCACTGGTGGCTGACCCTGTACTGACCTCTGAGCTGAACCAATAGAACCTTGATTGTGCCCTGAATGATGACTCAGAGTATGCCTGCGCGAGTGATGTGATCTGTGGCCTGATGTGTGTCCTATGGAAGTCGACCCTCCGACACTGCTGTGGCTCCTAGTACCACTGCCACTACCCAACCTATGCCCACTACCTGTCCTCGTCTGTGATCAAGACAGGGTAGGATCTCACTGCTCTGGTGGCACTGCCTGCTCATATAATGTCCTGTACTGCCCTAGCTTCGTGCTCACCCTGGCCAGCTCCCAAGCCATGTCTCCTATGGGTCCTGTACATAGGGCCGCAAACTCTGTACACCATCGTGCTGAATCCTGCTGGCGAATCACTGCCTGATCCCGCTCTACACGGGCTACCTCCAGTGCTGACTGTAGCGACCTCACCTGTGCCAGGCTGGCATCTAATCTCTATGGAAATCGGCCACCCGCTGATCAGCTGTAGCATCCTAGGGCAACTCTGAAGATGGTATCTCCTCCTCACCCTCCACCATCTGCCATCTGAGGACTCTCTCTGCCTCACCTATGGCCTCATCCTCCTCGTCATCATCATCATCCTCCTCTCCTGCCATCGTCGTCTCCTCTCCTGCCACCTCCGTCTCTTGTCTCTCCCCCTCCGCCTCCTCCTCCCCTACCACATCCACCTCTGGGGCCTTGACATCCTCCTCCTGTCTCTCCCCCTCTGCCTTCCCTCCCCCGCTTCCCCACCTCCGCTCCCCCTCTTGTCTCCTCACCCTTCTCTCCTCGTCTCATGGCCGCCCTCCATCTCCCCCTCACTAACCTCGGGATAGCATCTAATGCTACCTCAAGCACGCTACCACAAGACTACGACTGCACTGGTCTCTGCCCTCGGGCCACGCTTCCCTATCTCCTCTCATTATCTCCCCACTCCTCGACCTCCTCGCCTCCACCTCGACCTCCATCTCCACCATGACCTCTGTCTCCACCTCGACCTCCATCATCACCCCGGCCTCCATCTCCACCTTGCCCTCCATCATCACCCCTGCCTCCGTCCCTCCCTCCATCACCACCCCTCCCTCCATCTCCATCCCTGCCCCTGCCTCTGCCTCTGCCTCTGCCCCCATCTCTGCCTCTGCTCCCTCGTCTGGCTCGTGGCACTCATGGAATCACTGACTGCCTGTCAACTGGTGCTGGCCCGTCAGGATCTGTCAATGGCACGGGTCGGTGTGCCTACCACCATAGATCATAGGCTGTTGTGGTACCTGGATCTGCTGCCCCACCTCTCCAACCCCAGGCCTGGGCTACTAACCCGTCAATCTACTGTGTCGCGAAGGCCACTGGGATGGTCGGCCCCCATGCATACTCTCTAGACGATCAGGCATACTCTGCCGTCCCCATGGGTACATCCTGCTGCTCCCCGAACTGTCTCAGTACACACTGTGGTAGATACATCTCAATAATCAACGACGTCTGTACTGTCCTGCCAATCAGGTATCGATATTGCCTGCAAAAACTAAGATGCTCATCCTCATCATCCCATACCTCACAATCCCTGTAGGGTCTTCAGATGAAGGTCACCATGGTATCAATCTGATGCCGCCACCACCCTGTCTCACCCATACAGGTCTGCTGTAATGCGCCGGCATAGTAATAGGAGTAAGGCATCCCCTCGGCCAGCTGTGGTCTGTCGATAGGAGGGCGGAATATGGCAATACGCTCCCATGCCCAGATCATCATCAGTGTGGTCCCACAGGAGATACTCTCTCCTTTCCTGTACACAACATCATGCAGCTGATGATAAAGTGTCCCTAGCAAACAGGGACCCCATGCATAAACTGTCCTATCTCGTCGCATGCCGACCATGACATCCCCCCAACCAATCAGAAATCCGTGTCCTCGTCGGTTTGGAACCAAGATGCCACCAATCAGAGTCACCAGGAATGCATCAAAGCGACTGTAATGCTCCGCCAAGAAATTCCAATGGATCTCGTAACCCTCAATGCCGAGCCCGGCACCCTGATCCTGGTAGTACGCGCGGAAGGTCTGCTCGCCATGACAGGGATCGTACACGATCCGCTCCCCTTGAATCGAAATCCAGAGAATACGGTAGACGTCCTCCAAAGTAATCGTACCCTCACCTGTCAGTAGGTGAAAGGAACAGGTCTCTGAATGCCATCTCTGGCACAGCGCCGTCAGCAAACCCTTGTTCGCCTGAATGGCGGGCATGAACGCAACATGGAATAAACCGAGTCTCATCAATCATCATTGCTCTTGCGGGCCTAGCTGATCACCAAACTGAAAGGTCCTCGGTCTGCTCTCTCTCGTATATAAAGGGGCAAGCTGCCTCTGCAAAAAGACGAACACCGCATTAGCACCTTTTTGGACAACTGTGACCATCACGGAAAATGACTTAGGGCATGAAAGCATTAAAACAAGTTAATGTAAGAAAACAGGCAAATGCGTCGCAAAAATGCAATTGCGTCGCAAATATACAAATGCGTCATTCGAAAAATCAAATGCGTCTGAACTAATCAAGTGCGTCGCTTAATTTAACTTGCATCACGAATTCAGGCGTTTACGTCGCCACATCGCAAATGCAGCGCGAAATTTCACTTGTGGCATTCAAATAATCAGTTGTGTCGCAACATTGCAATTGCGGCTTTTGAGCGGTCAATTGCGATTCGGTTAAGCACTTGCGTCGCACCAAAAATTGAATGCGGCGCAAAATGCCGGTGCGGCTCGTTTGTTCTTTGCACTTGCGTCGCGACGCATCAAATGCGGCGAACGCGAAGTCAATTGCGGCTTACGCGAACGCATATGCGTCGCGGCGCATCCGTTCACTACCCTAAAAAACATTTAAAAAACACGTAAATCGAGAAAATGACAAAGTGGGATTAGGGTACGTACCGCTAGTCTTGAGCCCTCTGGCCGTCTGAAAGTCCTCACGATCTCTCTGTGGTGCTCTGTCACTGGAATAACCATCATAGCTGCTGCGCCTATCGCTCTGAGCTCTCAGGATTCGCAAGGTGAATAGTGAAAATGAATTGACATTTACCCCTTTGACCACCTATTTATAGGGTGAAAATGACATTTTTCAACCGCGGTTGATGTTGGAGGCTCATTTTCGCACCTTTGACCTCCCCGTAAGTTGCTTTAAGCATGTCAGAATCTGAAACCGACAGCGTCGCTGTTTTTCTAGTCATGAAATTGATTTGTCGGGACTTTTTGCAAATTTTTCTGGCGTCGACCCAAAATTTGAAAATTTCCCGAGGGGGCAGGAATACTCTGTACCTTCATTGGGGCATATTCTTGACTTATTTTCTTTGTCACAATGCGACAGGCTGCACTATGACAAAGAGGGGAAAAATGTAGACACATAAAAATGACCTAGGCCTAGAAGCTCTATTTTTCCACTATTTCTTCCTAGCATAATTAAGGCATTTTAATTATGTCCTTGGTCCATTATTCATCAGCTTACTAAATAACTATAATTATTTAATTAATTCATGTCATTTATTCTCCTTGATAAATAAATAAATAGCATTTATTTATCTAATATCATTAATTATCTAAGTCTTCCTTTAATTAAATAAATTTCATAATTTATTTAATTTCCCTTTGTCATTTATGTCTTCTTGATTAATTAAATAAATTTTATTTATTTAATTACGTCACTAATTAAATCCCCTTCTTCTAAAAATTAAATAAATTCTTATTTATTTAATTTTGTCCACTTCCCACTATAATTAAATAATTATCCTAATTATTTAATTATTCATTAGCTTTTTCTCTCATTAAAATTAAATAAATTTGACTTATTTAATTTAGTCAATTCTCTTGAATTTTGAATTAAATCATTATTTAAATTCAAAATAATTCTTTTGCCACATTCTTCCATAATTAAATAATATCTTTATTATTTAATTATTTACTAGTCACCTGGAGTAAATAAATTTTATTATTTAATTTCTCCAGCAACCTCTTTGTCCGTGCCAGCCTTATCTTCCAAATTAATTCTTGACTTTTGACTTCTCAATTAATTTCGACCATTGATTGAATTATTTTATAATTCAATCTCCACCCTTCATTCTTACCTATTGCCCTAATTTTGACCTAACCCTAATGCACACAGCAGCATTCAATCTTAAACATTGATCTTAGGGTTCTTGTCATCTCTTCATCCTGGCCACACGTTCAAAATTGCAATTTTCATAAAAGGGCAATTTTGCTCTCATTTCTGCCCCTGGCTCTCTTGCTCTCTTGACTTCTTGCACTCTTAGTTTATGTCAATTTGCAGTCAACTTAGGGTTATAGTCACTTATAGTCATAGGCATTTTAGTCCATTGTAGGGTTATTTTATTTTCTACAAATCCTTCAACACTTGCATAGGGCTTAGTCTTTAGTCATAGTTGCTCATAAATTTGAGGGCATTGTTATTTATTTGCAAGCTAGGAGGTGTAACAAAGGTTAATCATGGAAGGTGGAGACTTAGGGTAACATTGTCCCTTTTGTCTTCACATCACTTCCTTTGTGCTTTGTTATTTTCATAGGAATTTAATTGTTATTGTGCTAACAACACTTAATAATTTAGGATTTTCCCTTGATCACATTGGTGAACCCGACGTTGTTATTTCGGGTTTTCGTATGCTTTCTTTTTGGTGTTTTCTGTTGTTTTGCAGGTACAGGTACGGACTGCCGCAACTTTTTTAAAAATAGTGCGACGCATCATATGTGTCGCGATGCACACGACAACCATAGAGCTGCAATCGACATGCCGAGACGCAACTGATGCGTAGAACAATGCATCCGCTTTTCCTGAGCCACATCCGTAACCCCGAAAGCCGCATTTGAAACCAGCACCACATCTGTCTAGTATAATATTTTTTTTAGTTTGAGGGTTTTATTTTGAATTTCGAGTGCTCTAATCTGATGTCTTCCTGTATTTCCTGCTTATTCCTACATATTGGACAAGATCATATTTTCTGTCACTAATCCTTTCTGGTAGTGGCCTTCTGTTTTGGTAGGGTTTTTTGTTGTTTTTTGTTGTTTTGCAGGATACTGGTACGGATCACCGCAAACGTCCCAACGCATCTGCTGACAGAAATGACGTAACTATTCTGACAAGCCGCAACTTCCAATTACAGAGACGCAACTGACATTAAGGGCTGCATTTGTAGAACAGAACGACGCATCTGACTAACCACGCCGCATCTATCTGGTAATACCGCGTCGCATTTGCCTGGTGAATTTTTCTGACAGTTTGAGATTTTAATTATCGAATTTGGGATTTTTTCTATTCACTGGTTTTCTGGTTTTCCATATTTTTTTGTGCTTTTATTCTTGCATGTTAACCAGATTAGAACTTTGGTGTTACTAATAATTTCTTGTAGCATGTGGCAATCCTTTTTCGTGTGTCCAAGATCATCACATACAAGACTACTAACTCATTGTTTGTAGATTCGCATGTCAAAGAAGGAGAAAACAAACAGTGTGCTTGTTTATTTCTAGATTAGCAAACTTTCAATTTGGTGCTTTTAAAAAGAATCATGTCTTTTATGATTGAGTGTGCTTGTGGAGTGGTAGGTGAGTATGCTCTCACTTGGTGAAAACCTTGTGATTAGAAAACTAGACCCATTCTTTTCTTTTTATTTTACCCTTCATGATTTGGTATATCGGAGTATCCTCTCCCCTTGCGCATTCGTGCGATCTTGGGTGTAAGAGAAACGGTTACCGACTCTAGAACTTGGGCCTGTTCTAGTGGGAAAAAGTACTCACCCCAGGATGACTCAGACTGGTAGCACCCTAACACCGAGGGACTTCTAGCCGGTATAGAAAAGTGGGTTCTTGGGGAAAGCCCAAGAATCACGAGCGTGGTTCCGACGAGATGGATCCGAAAGGGGACTCTCGCCACATGGATTACGCCCCATGAATGGAATGCCCGAACTAAACACCTCTTGTCTTAGTGTCCAATCGTTCTATTGGCTGTTGCTTGATATAGTGCAGGGTACAGTATCATGCCCAAAGATTACTCACTACTGATCCCCTTGAGTAGAGATAGCAATTCTTGGGATGTCACTACCCAATGAATCTGAATTTGGTGTGCTCAAATGACGTTAATGAGCCGTGGAGGGGAGCCAATGCCACAAAATTCTAAGCTATCCGCTCTCGAGAAGGAAAGGTGTTAATCACCAATCCGGGGTATAACTGGTGGGCTCTATCAAGTATACAAACCCAAGGCCTAGTGGCCTTTCTAGGATTTTGCTTATCTCATGTGTGTTTGGTTATCCCTTAAAACGTTGTGTTTGTCAAGTGCATTCTGGTTTTGTCATAGTCCAAACAAAACAGTAATCAAACAGATCAAAAACTTCCATCAACATACCACGAAAATCACTTTGAAACAAAACTGTCATATCTGTCGAACTGCAACTGACATTCTGAAATGCAACTGCTCTGATAAACTGCATCTAAAACTTTAAACAACGCATATGTATGCGTCACGACGCATCTGATAACCCGAAAGCCGCATATGATAAACCGAGTCGCATCTGACAGTCAAAAAGCTGCAAGTGAAAAACTGAACCGCAATCGCTGAACTGCGACGCAATTGCCAAACTGAGACACATCTGGCTGTCAAAATTTTTAAACTACACAGTCAAAACCAGAGACCTCCAAACTGTCAACCATCTGTCAAACTCTGTCATCAGAAAGATTCTGCCAGAAACCCAATTTGAAATTGCCCAAAGTTTTGTCTCTTAGCTTGCATTGATCACCTTAGGTTTCATACCTCACCCCATTTAGTATCATACATTCAACATTACATTGTCCCTAGGCTCATATCTTGCATACTTAGGAGTAGGCAAATCTTAAGCACCCCTTGGCAAAATCATTGTTTTCAAAATTAGACCCTTTTGGACCAAGTTATCAAACATCCTTTTAGTCATTGTCCTCTTTGGTGAGATTTCTTCCAACTCAAAAGTCTAGTTAGGAAGACTCACTAGTCATCTTGTCAACTTGTCATTAACAACAAAGTCCTCTAGCAGTCCAAATCGAAAACAACGTTCAAGCTTAGAAGTGCTTAGATAGCCTCATTTCACATTGCATCCACATTGCATACCTTATTCACAAAAATCCAAAAATAGTGGTCATTTTGGTCGTCAATTTGAACCTTAGATTTCACCTAGTGTCATACTTGCATTTAGTGAACATTCCCTTTGAGCAATCTCATTTATGGTCCAAACCAGACTTCAAAAGCACAAGAGACAAATGGAAAACTTTGGATGAGATCCCAACAGTGCTCCACATGACTCAAACTGGACCGCGAATGATCCCTTTACCAATCTAGACAATCAACCTCTAGTGACAACACAATCCTTACCTAACAACTCATTCGAACGCTACATGCAAAGAGATGAAAACGGTCAACTACTTCAAGAACACATAGAAGCATTGACACAAGACCCAGAGGCCTATCAGTTGGCTGAAACAATAGCACGTCATGACAGAGATAGATTCGTAGCTATGCTCTTGAGTGAAGGAGCTCAGTTACCACCAGGATTTGACATTAACACGATACATGGCCCTAATGCCAACAATGTTCATAACATCTCACACAGTGGTCAAATCCTAAATACTACAAGCAACATCCCTTTTGGCACCACAACACTGCATGCCACATCCAACATCCCAAACATCTCCAATACAATAAACGCTACATCTATTGGGGGATCACAATCATCCACAACATCCACAACACTACCCCAATTAAAGACAACCACTCTTGGCTCCTTGACATCATCGGAAAATTATTCCAATCCTCCTATTATCGCAACAACAAACACAACGGGGGCATCATCAAGTCATCACAACCCCCCCTTGACAACTACATCTACTACCATGAACACAACTTCAACAAAATCGTTCAGTAGTAATTCACAACATCCTTTGGGAGGAGCCACAGGGCGTATCTTTATACAAGGACAACAACAAAACGTTAACACGACAACACAGTCAAATGTCATTACCTCCCAAGGTACAAATACCAATGTTCCCCTTGTGCAAAATCAGCAATTCACACAAAGTGGCCAAATAACTCAACCCATGACATCGTCGATACATCCTAACATTCATGGTCACAACATCCCCCAAATAACGACACGCATAGCTAGGGGACACATTCCAACATACTCATCCAACGTTCACACTCATCAACATGCGCCTAATCACAACTTCCAATACCAACAACACACATCATATGTACCGCAACAACCCGTACCGCCACAATACACCTATACTCACGTTGGAACACATGGTGTACCAGGCAATCCAATGTATGGAAATGTAAATGACCCTACCATAGGTGAACTCAAAACAATAGTGCGGGATATGGTGAAGAGAATGCAAAACATGCTCATCACAGGCGGGAAATCAGAAATATCATATGATTTGGATGTATACCCATTCGACACAAACTTACGTATGCCCGCATTTCCGCCAGGATATGTGTCCCCCAACTTCACTAAATATAAAGGCAAGACAAATCCCATTGAACATCTTCGCGAATTCGCAACTAACTGTATGGATATCGCATACGAACCCACATACTTGATGAGACTTTTTTCCAAAAGTTTGGCGGGTCAAGCCCTTGAATGGTTTTCAACGCAAAAAGATATCCAGACATGGGATGAGCTCAAAAGAAGGTTCATAAAAAATTACGCATACAATATTGACATGGACACCTCTATCACTAGCTTATGTAATCTCACACAAGAAGAGTCAGGTGAGACATTTATCCCGTTCTTTCAAAAATGGAGAAGCCTCACTAGTCGATGCCACATTGACATTCCTGAAAGGGAAAAGGTTGACATGTTTGTCCAAACACTTTTAGGGCCCCTCAAATTCGCTTTGCAAATACATTGTTGCACAACCTTCACAGAATTAGTGGAAAAGGGGGTCCAAATTGAGAAAGCGCTTATCACAAAGGGAGAACTGAGGTATGGTTCCAAAAACACAAACACCAACCCACCCGCTGACAAAAACAAATATTGGGTCAAGAATAAACATGTTACAAATGATGGTGTTGTGGATGCCAAGACTGCAAGTCCCGTATTGGCTCTGAAAGGGGTACAACAACAACACAGACCAACAACGACATTAACACCTCCCCCCAATACTCCTTCAAACAGCCAAAATGATCAAAATCGACAAGGACAATATCGTCAACTAAGACAATTCCCTAGGGGTCGCACATACACCAACTTAGGTGAACTCATTGCAGATGTCCTCAAGAAATGCATCCAACATGGAGTCATCACACTTCTGGAAATAAAACCTTATGACCCAAGACAATTCAAACCAGCATGGTGGGATGACAACGCAATTTGTGAATACCATCGAGTTAAAGGGCATACAACCTCCAACTGTAGACAACTGAAAAACGTAATCCAGGACCTCATTGAAAATCACACCATCGAAGTAGGTGGATCGCAATTCAATTCCAACTCAGATCATACTATCCACAAGAATCCACTGCAGGATCATGGTCCCCATAATGCTTCCACTTCAGGTCCACAAAACCAAGCTAACTTCACCCGAGCCAAGTACGATTACTCTGGGGGACCAATAATAAATAATGTTAGAACGGACGAGGAGTACATCCACACCATTACGATGAAGAGAGCACCACAGTGCAATGCTACTACGCGAAGTGGTAAGGTCACTATAGCTGGTCCACCTCCCCCTAGACAAGCCAAGATCATTGTAGCAGACCCATCTGCTAAGCAATCACAACCAGCTTCATCTGCTACACAACCAAAACCTGTCTCAACCCCACAACAGTGGAAACCCAAAAG
>VDFB02379711.1:78854228-78867687 GCA_007258455.2 Sequoia sempervirens | reverse complement strand
TGTGTATAGGAGAGGAGAGAGTATCTCCTGCGGGACCACACTGATGATGATCTGGGCATGGGAGCATATTGCCATATTCCGCCCTCCTATCGACAGACCACAGCTGGCCGCAGGGATGCCTTACTCCTACTACTATGCCGGCGCATTACAGCAGACCCGTATGGGTGAGACAGGGTGGTGGCGACATCGGATTGATACCATGGTGACCTTCATCTGGAGACCCTACAGGGATTGTGAGGTATGGGATGATGAGGACGAGCATCTCAGTTTTTGCAGGCAGTATCGATACTTGATTGGCAGGACAGTACAAACGTCGCTGATTATTGAGATGTATCTGCCACAGCGTGTACTGAGACAGTTCGGGGAGCAGCAGGATGTACCCATGGGGACGACAGAGTATGCACGATCGTCTAGAGAGTATGCATGGGGGCCGGCCATCCCAGTGGCCTTCAAGGACACGCAGATGGATCGCTAGTAGGCCTGTGCCCAAGTTGAGAGGTGGGGCAACAGATCCAGTACTACAACAGCCTCTTATGATCTATGGTGGTAGGTACACCGACTGCACATTGACAGATCCTCGACGGGCCAGCACCCTGACAGCAGCCGCTGATTCCATGAGTGCCACGAGCCAGAGGAGGGAGCAGAGGCAGAGATGGGGGCAGAGGCAGGGGCAGAGGCAGGGGCAGGGATGGACATGGAGGGAGGGGTGGTGATGGAGGGAGGGACGGAGGCAGGGGTGATGATGGAGGACGAGGTGGAGACGAAGGTCGGGGTGAAGGTCGGGGTGATGATGGAGGTCGAGGTGGAGACGGGGGTCATGGTGGAGATGGAGGTCGAGGTGGAGACGGAGGTCGAGGTGGAGATGACAGAGGAGATGGCAGGAGGCGACGGCAGGACGGACAGGTACCAGGTCGCAGGGTGCGACAGCGCGTGGCGAGGGTAGCATTAGATGCTATCCCCGAGGTTGGTGAGGAGGGGGAGATGGAGGAGCAGCGCAGACAGGAGAGAGAGGGTGAGGGGAGACAAGAGGGGGAGCCAGAGGTGGGGAAACGGGAGGAGGCAGAGGGGGAGAGACAGGAGGAGGATGTCAAGGCCCCAGAGGTGGATGTGGTAGGGGAGGAGGAGGCGGAGGGGGAGAGACAAGAGACGGAGGTGGCAGGAGAGGAGACGACGATGGCAGGAGAGGAGGATGATGATGATGACGAGGAGGATGAGGCCATAGGTGAGGCAGAGAGAGTCCTCAGATGGCAGATGGTGGAGGGTGAGGAGGAGATACCATCTTCAGAGTTGCCCTAGGATGCTACAGCTGATCAGCGGGTGGCCGATTTCCATAGAGATTAGATGCCAGCCTGGCACAGGTGAGGTCGCTACAGTCAGCACTGGAGGTAGCCCGTGTAGAGCGGGATCAGGCAGTGATTCGCCAGCAGGATTCAGCACGATGGTGTACAGAGTTTGCGGCCCTATGTACAGGACCCATAGGAGACATGGCTTGGGAGCTGGCCAGGGTGAGCACGAAGCTAGGGCAGTACAGGACATTATATGAGCAGGCAGTGCCACCAGAGCAGTGAGATCCTACCCTGTCTTGATCACAGACGAGGACAGGTAGTGGGCATAGGTTGGGTAGTGGCAGTGGTACTAGGAGCCACAGCAGTGTCGGAGGGTCGACTTCCATAGGACACACATCAGGCCACAGATCACATCACTCGCGCAGGCATACTCTGAGTCATCATTCAGGGCACAATCAAGGTTCTATTGGTTCAGCTCAGAGGTCAGTACAGGGTCAGCCACCAGTGACAGATCCTACCACTTCTCAAAGTCCAGCAGCAGTGACCTCACAGGTGTTCCCTACTGTCACGATGATACCCTCATTCGCAGTTCACTCATCCTCGCAGCCACAGGGCACTACAGGACCGTCCATTGCTTCAGAGCCAGTGATAGGGCCTCAGCCACCACCACATTCTTCACCCTTAGGGGATGATGAGAGCCTACCCTAGGGGCATATTTGTATTTGGACACACTATGTTTATTGTTGAGCCTGCGAGCTCCATTTTTGGGATATCCATTGACTCTATCCTGTGACATTGCATATTTTTGAGATGATATTTATATGATGATGCAGTTTTGATGCGACCTATATGTGTTATGTGATGTTCTATGCATTATGTGTGTATGATATATGATGCTTAATTTATGATGCCATTTGTGTATTATGATGTCTATGTTGTGATTTTTGATGTCATGATGATGCAATATTCATATGCTTATGTTAATGATGTAATGCCATGTATGATATTATTTAATGCCATGGATGATGTATGTATGGACCTAATGCAATGGATATATCATGTATGCACTTATGTTTTTGAATGACACAGGATATCATCGCAGGATGGACGAGAGAAGATGGCGGGATTGATGAGAGAAGATGACCAGACCAAAGAGGAGAAGATATGGGACCTATGAGAAGATACAAATCTTTCAAAACTTTACTATAGGACTTTTAATATTCGTTGCTCTTTAATCATCATTGGGCAAACTGTCGTAATGGTCAACAAACACCAAGATATGACATAGATCCAGGTGTGCAAAGTCGCACCATTACCCAAGATAGAACAGTCACAGAAAAGGATGAGTATGACTCATACTAGGAGCATGCTTGCCCCAGTCTTGTTGTCATCATCAACCACAAGCAGAAAAAAAAAACAATGACAGCCCATGAAACGTCGTTTCTTCTCTAAATCCTGTTGCTAGGACATCCTTGAGAAACTAGTGACATGATTGTCAAACTATAAAAATGCAGTCTCTATCATGATATGTCGTTGCTTTTCTAAATCCCAAGATCAGGATCTCACTGAGAAGCTAGTAGTCATGCGTGTCAATTGTCATGCTACGTCGCTGCTTCTCTAAATCTTGCTTAGTGGGATCTCGCTGAAAAACTAATAACATGATAAAAGATGAAAAGACAATTGTCAAGTGTTTGTCAAGTGCATCTGGATATCCATTGTTATGATGTCAAGGTGTCATGTTTGACGATGTCAATATGTCCGAATGTTTAATGTTTTGATGACCTTGAAAATGTCGGGACTTGGTGAATTCAGGAAGGACACATCCTGAATGATGCCGAATGTCAGGAGGATTTGATCCCTAATGGTCGTAAGGGGTCCCTCAAAATAATGACAATGCCTAGGAAGGACACATCCTAAAGCATAAATGACAGAGTTGGTTCTTCAGAAGGACTCATCTGAAGAATGCTAATGTTAGGAAGAGTGATCCTTAAATGTCAAGAGGATCGCTCGAAAGGCTGAATGACGATGATGATGCCTAGGAAGGACACATCCTAAGGCGTAAATGACAGAGGTTATCTTTTAGAAGGACTCATCTAAAGACTAACCAAAATTTGACAGTTTGATCGGTTATAATGATTTGGTTTTCTTTGACTTGTGTTTGACTGAGGTTGACTTGTTGTGACTGAGGTTGACTTGTGTTTGATTATATGTCGATATTGCCTTGATGAGATTATCATGTTGAATAAAAGATTGTTTTACTCTGTTTCAGGAGTTTTCCCATTTGTGAATTGATTGAAGATTTTTGACGTGTGTGCCAATGTAATGTCATGAACCCTAATGGACTGACCTAGTGCGGCCTCGGGGGCTCATCGATAGATGGACTTGCCTACGTCATACACTCAGAGACCTCGTAGTTCGACATGACCAATGACTTTGTCTTGATGAGCAAAGATTGCGCCATGATTTATTTTTACAAACCTAATAGGACTGACCTAATGTATCGGGGACTCACGTATGAGTCTTGCCTACGTAGCAAATGCGCAGAGACAACGTAGTTCGGACAATGACATGGACTTATTGACTTGATTGACTTAGACCAGAGATGACAGTGCACTTGTGTGCCTTGCGCGGTTGAATGTTTTGTTTGGTTTTCTTCAGGACATTTTATGATTTTTTATTTTGTCTTTTTTCAGGACATTTTGCAATGTTTTTGGTCTTTTTTTCAGGACATTTTATGATGTTTTTGTCTTTTTTCAGGACATTTTATGATGTTTTTGTCTTTTTTCTCAGGACATTTTATGATGTTACGTGATAAACATTTTTCCCCCAGTCAGGTTTAAGACTTAGCCATTGGCGAGGGATACAGATAGGATGCTGTTGACTTGCTGGACCAACAGTCGTCAAGGCTTGATGTCAATCGTTCATCCACTAGGACAGGTAGAGTAGGATGTGATGGTGACTTGCGGAATAATGGCGAAGATAGCTTTCATCCTAAGCCAAGTTTAGACCAAGTGCCAATAGATGGCAGAGCAATGATTGATTACACATGGCGCCTGTTTGCCAAGTTTTCACCATGGTACTTGTCCAAAGCGCCTGTTTGCCAGGTTTTCACTATTGGACGAATTATTTTTCTTTTTACTATTTTTGTGATTTTTTTATTTTTTTGGTGTCACCAAGATGGCTGTTTGCCAGGTTTTCATCAAGGTGATGATTTTTTCATTTTTCAATTTTTTTTTGTATTTTAGGGCCCTCCAGCTTTGTCCTCTGATGCTATGCGTAGAACTTTCGGAGGTGTAAACTGTTGATGGGTTCAGTCAATTGTTCCCCATCTGGAGTTGCCAGTTGATATGCTCCAGAACCAAAAGAAGATATGATGATATATGGACCCAACCAGTTTGGTTCAAACTTGCCTGGGTTTTCTCTGTCTGCTTGGTTCTTAGGGTTCTGCATGAGAACCAGGTCGCCAATATCGAACTTTCTGACCATGACCTTTTTATTGTAGCTGCGACAAAGACGGTTTTGATATGCCTGGAGGTGATTCAGTGAGTTTTGTCTTCTTTCGTCCAGCATTTCCAGCTCGTGCAAGCGTGATTGTCGGTATTCCTCTTCATTAGCTAGACCCTTCCAAGGGCAGAGTAGTGGGGTGACCTCAATGGGTAAGATGAAATACGTACCGAAGCAGGCGAATGGGAATTGGCTCTGTGTAGGTATGCGAATGCTAGTTCGGTAAATACGCAGGCGAGGGGTTGTATATGGCCTTGTCGCTAGCATGATTAGCCAGTCTTTTAAGGATCTTGATAATGGTTTTATTGACGCCCTCGACTTAGCGTTTCCTTAGGGAAGTAATATGGGGATGAAAAGTGGTGGATGTGGTACTCCACACCAACTCCGCGTCACGTCTTAGCGGTTTTGAGCGAGGCGTCCATTGTCGATTGATGATGGGCTGTGGAGGCCATCGCAGGCAATGATATGGTGAGGGATAAACTTTGATATTTGTTTGCCAGTAATGTTTGTCAATGGAATGGCTTCGATCCACTTTGTGAAATACTCAGTGGCGGTGATAATGAATTTATGGTCGTTGGAGGAAGTTGGATGAATCTTACCCACGAGGTCGAGTCCCCATTGAGCGAAGGGCCACGGAGAAGTGATTGGCCGAAGTTCTTGTGCTGGAGCATGGACCAAATCACTATGGATCTGACACTTGCGATAAGTTCTGACATATTCGATTGCATCTTTTTCCATTGTCGGCCAATAATAGCCAAGTCTCATTAGTTTCTTAGCCAGAGTAGGACCACTCAAATGAGATCCGCATATACCATCATGCATTTCTTGTAAGGTCGTACATGCTTCATCGGTGTCAAGACATCTAAGGAGGGTACTGTCGAAACTATGACGGTATAGGGTGTCGCTGATAATGGCATACCTTGTAGATTTTCTAATGAAGGACTTCCTTTGGTTATTAGATAGGTTCGATGGAAGGGTGTGAGTCTTTAGATAGTCATAAATGTCCTGATACCAAGGAGAGTTGGGACCAACAAGTTCACAAACCATTTCTGACTACAGGATATCATATATAGCCGGTATCAACGGTACATTCTACTAGGAACTCAAATTGTGACACATTTTTAGGGATGTCAAGAGAGAACTATTGGCCATTCGTTAAATGCATACCGGGGACTTGTTCCAAAGACGATTGGAAGTATGTTGGGAAACTATCTTATCAGCTTATGGGAAGCAACTTCTCATCAGCTGTTTTATGATCACCATTCACTTGGTTGATTACTAGGCGGGAATCCCAGAATACAGCAATGTCTGAATTTTCCGACGTTTTGACTTGGAGACACAGCCAACTAGTGCTTAAATTACGGCAATGTTGTTTTGTACGGAAAGCAATTGAGCGGCTTAGGAATTGAAGCCCCTTGTGAAGATTGTGATGAACAAGATTCCAGCCCCTGAGCCATGACCAGTGTGGGACCCATCAAAATATAGCTTCCATGGTGTTGATGGTTCCGTGTGAAAGATGGACTCGTCAGGAAAATCAGTTACCAATGGATGAGAGGCTTGCATTGGTGCATCTGCCAGTTGATCTGCTATTACTTGCCCTTTTATTGCCTTGTGTTCAACATACTGTATGTCGTACTCACTTAGGATCATGACCCATTTTTCCAATCGGCCTGTTAATGCTGCTCGACTTAATAGGTATTTCAATGGGTCAATTTTGGCAACTAGTTGTGTCTGATGATTGAGCATGTAATGCCTTAGTTTTTGGGCTGCAAAGACAACTACGAGGCATGCACGTTCAATGTATGTGTAATTCAGCTCATAACCGATCAGTGTGCGGCTGATGTAGTAGACTGCTCTTTCTTTCCCTTCATGATCATTTTGGGCCAGTAATGCCCCCAGTGCGGAACTAGTGGTCGAGATGTATAGAATTAATGGCTTTCCATGAATAGGCGACATGAGGACTGGCAGTGATAGCAGGTAATCTTTGATTTGCTAGAAGGCATGTTGACATTTATCTGTCCATACAAAGGGGACACCTTTGCGTAACAAATACTGGAATGGGTGGCACTTATCTGCCAATTGGGCTATGAAACGATGAATAGATTGCACTCTGCCTTGTAGGGTTCTGAGTTCACTGATCCCTCTAGGTCGAGGCATGTCTATGATTGCTTTAACCTTTGTCGGATCGATCTCTATGCCTCTTCGGGAAACTATGTACCCCAATAGCTTACCTGACATGACCCCAAAAACACATTTCTTAGGGTTCAATCGAACCTTGTACTCTTCTAGTCTCTTGAAAATTTTGACAAGTACCTTCAAATGATCTTTCCTTGTTGCTGATTTGGCCAATAAGTCGTCTACATAGTCTTCCATTATATTGTGCATCATATCATGGAAGATCGTGGTCATAGCCCTTTGGTATGTGGCACCTGCATTTTTGAGACCGAAGGGCATGACGTTCCAACAGTATGTACCCCATGGGAAAGTAAATGCTATTTTGTGTTGGTCCTCAGGAGCAATGCGGATTTGATTATAACCAGAGAAACCATCCATGAGGGATAGCATCTCGTGTCCTGCAGTTAGATCGACTATGATGTCAATGTTGGGCAAAGGAAAGTCATCCTTTGGACATGCTTTGTTTAGGTCTCAGAAATCTGTACATACCCGAATTAGTCCATTTTGCTTTGTCACCGGGACTAGGTTGGAAATCCATTCAGCATAATCTATAGACCTTATGAATCTGGCATCCAGTATTTTCTTTAACTCGGCCTTAACCAATAGAGCAACTTGTGGGTGCATTTTGCGCAACTTCTGCTTGACTGGTTTAGCATTGGGTACTAGTGGCAGATGATGTAGAACCAGTTTGGGGTCCAATCCTGGCATTTCGGTGTAGGACCATGCAAAGTTTATTTTCCATTCTGCAAAGAATTTATGAAATTTCGGTTTCTCTTCATCAGTCAATGATGCCGCAAATAGGACCATCTTGGGGTCTTCTGTAGTCGAAATGTTATCCTCTATGGTGTCCTCAACAAGCATGGCCGATTTCTCCTATTGCACGGGGAGAAAGTACAGTCCTCCATCTTTGGGCGCCTCCGAGAGGTTTTCACCCGCAGATACGTCCTTTGTTTTTACTATTTTACTGTCAAGAGGTGCCTTTCGGTTTTCACCTAGAGACGTTTCATTTTTTACTTTATTTTTACTTTTGCGACTAGAGGACTGAACCATCTCACCGAAGTATGCCGTGCAGTCTAGATCAATAGCAAATCCTGATTTGTGATCGCCACTGGGTATGCCTTCGCATAATCCCATGAATTTAGCAATGGCTTCATCATTTTGGAATGTGTCTAGAACTGGCGGTCCTTGTTGGTCCCAATCGACTAGTTCAGGGTAGACTAATGAAATGCCATCATCAAGGCTAGTGAATTCGGGTGAGGATGCCAATAGCATACAGATGGATGCATTGATGTTGTAGATGAGGTTATCATCGTCCAACTCGACATCGGACTCTATCCAGTATTCTCCTTCATAGGTGTCATATTTGTTGTCATAATAAGGGGTGAAGGTTTGACAGCCCTGGCTATCAATGTCATCTAATACTTCAGATAGATTAGACTGAGGGGGTTCGGATGGTGGCTGTTGCATGTCATGAGATGTGGTAGTGGGGTTTTGACTGTTTGGTACCTACTTAATTTTGAATGTTTGCCAAAATCGTTGTTCAGAGGTCAATTCCCCTGGTTCGACAAACAAGTCATCAAGACAACAGTCACTTAGGGATCGTTTGGAGCCAAATTCCCATTCGTGAGACTCTGTTTCAGTTAGGTATTCCCTAGTAGTCTCAACACTTTCAGAAGCATGTATTCGCTCATTAGAAAGTTCATGGGTACGTCGATTGTCATCGTCGAGTGATCCAAACCCTAATCCAAGATACTTCGGAGTTTGGAAAGTTTCTATGGGTTCTCTTCGACCAGTTTTATTTTTTCCAAGGCCACTAGTACCATCGTAGCCTTTAGCCTTCATGATGTTGTAACCCTTGCCACATTTCTGGACTGGTAGCGGAGGTAGTGAGACTGTATCCTTGTAGATCCATCATGTGATGTCGGTAAGATCTTCATCACTCATGTCTCCCCACTTGATGAAAACTGTATTCGGTGGAACTTTGAATGTTTCTTGCAGTTCCATTCTGAAACATGGTCGACCATATATCTTTGGAGGAGTAGGTATTGTAGTTATGCTGTATGTTGTATTTAGTTTGAACTCTCCGCAGCCAAGGTCCTGGATTTTATCAGTTGATTCGGGCTTAGGGTTGGTGGAGGGTTGTGATATGTTAGAAGACATGGATGGAGTGGATGTGGAAGATGACCCGAGCATGGAAGGGTCGATGTATTTGGACGAGGAGCCAGGTGCTTCCCGGTTAATAGGTACTTGGTTTTCAGAGATACCCCTTAAATTGGTACAATATTGGAAAGGGTCGGGGTCTCTGTATATGGTGATTTCTGTACCGTCAAAAGGGAACTTGAGGCATTGGTGGTATGTTGACGGAACGGCTTTTAAAGCATGGATCCATGGACAGCCAAGTAAAATGTTGTATGGTAGTTCCAAATCCAGGACCTGGCAAGTTGTGTCGACAATGAGTGGTCCCACTCTGATAGGGAGAGAGATAACACCTCACCAAGAGCGTTCCTCGTCATCATATGCTTTGATCACTATGCTTTTCATTGGGTCTACGCATGCATCAGAGAATCCAAGAGCCTTAACTAGTTTAAGGGAGCATATATTCAACCCTGCTCCGCCATCTATTAAAACCCGTCTAACCTTGTGCTTATGGACAAAAACTTCTATGTGTAATGCATCATTGTGGTTGGTTTTAGATGATGAGTAATCCTGATCTGAAAAGGTGACATGGTGCGGCGTGGTGAGATATCCCACCATAGTTTCAAACTAATTGACATCAATGTCCTTCGGGACCAAGGACTCTAAGAGAGTTTTGTCCAGGATTTCTTTGTGTGCGGGAGAGATACGAAGCAGTTCCAAGATAGATATTTGCGCAGGAGTCTTTCCTAGTTGGTCAATGAGATTGAACTGACTTTTGGGTTTCCACTGCTATGGGGTTGAGACAGGTTTTGGTTGTTTAGCAGATGAAGCTGGTTGTGATTGCTTAGCAGATGGGTCTGCTACAATGATCTTGGCTTGTCTAGGGGGAGGTGGACCAGCTATAGTGACCTTACCACTTCGCGTAGTAGCATTGCACTGTGGTGCTCTCTTGATCGTAATGGTGTGGATGTACTCCTCGTCCGTTCTAACATTATTTATTATTGGTTGGAATTGAATTGGATAGTATGATCTGAGTTGGAATTGAATTGCGATCCACCTACTTCGATGGTGCGATTTTCAATGAGGTCCTGGATTACGTTTTTCAGTTGTCTACAGTTGGAGGTTGTATGCCCTTTGACTCGATGGTATTCACAAATTGCGTTGTCATCCCACCATGCTGGTTTAAATTGTCCTGGGTCATAAGGTTTTATTTCCAGAAGTGTGATGACTCCATGTTGGATGCATTTCTTGAGGACATCTGCAATGGGTTCACCTAAGTTGGTGTATGTGCAACCCCTAGGGAATTGTCTTAGTTGACGATATTGTCCTTGTCGGTTTTGATCATTTTGGCTGTTTGAAGGAGTATTGGGGGGAGGTGTTAATGTTGTTGTTGGTCTGTGTTGTTGTTGTACCCCTTTCAGAGCCAATACGGGACTTGTAGTCTTGGCGTCTACAACACCATCATTTGTAACATGTTTATTCTTGACCCAATATTTGTTTTTGTCAGCGGGTGGGTTGGTGTTTGTGTTTTTGGAACCATACCTCAGTTCTCGCTTTGTGATAAGCGCTTTCTTAATTTAGGACCCCTTTTCCACTAATTCTGTGAAGGTTGTGCAACAATGTATTTGCAAAGCGAATTTGAGGGGCCCTAAAAGTGTTTGGACAAACATGTCAACCTTTTCCCTTTCAGGAATGTCAATGTGGCATCGACTAGTGAGGATTCTCCATTTTTGAAAGAACAGGATAAATCTCTCACCTGACTCTTCTTGTGTGAGATTACATAAGCTAGTGATAGAGGTTTCCATGTCAATATTGTATGCGTAATTTTTTATGAACCTTCTTTTGAGCTCATCCCATGTCTGGATATCTTTTTGCGTTGAAAACCATTCAAGGGCTTGACCCGCCAAACTTTTGGAAAAAAGTCTCATCAAGTATGTGGGTTCGTATGCGATATCCATACAGTTAGTTGCGAATTCGCGAAGATGTTCAATGGGATTTGTCTTGCCTTTATATTTAGTGAAGTTGGGGGACACATATCCTGGTGGAAATGCGGGCATACGTAAGTTTGTGTCGAATGGGTATACATCCAAATCATATGATATTTCTGATTTCCCGCCTGTGATGAGCATGTTTTGCATTGTCTTCGCCATATCCCGCACTGTTGTTTTGAGTTCATCTATGGTAGGGTCATTTACATTTCCATACATTGGATTTCCTAGTACACCATGTGTTCCAACGTGAGTATAGGTGTATTGTGGCGGTACGGGTTGTTGCGGTACGTATGACGTGTGTTGTTGGTATTGGAAGTTGTGATTAGGCGCATGTTGATGAGTGTGAACGTTGGATGAGTATGTTGGAATGTGTCCCCCAGCTATGCGTGTCGTTATTTGGGGGATGTTGTGACCATGAATGTTAGGATGTATCGACGATGTCATGGGTTGAGTTATTTGGCCACTTTGTGTGAATTGCTGATTTTGCACAAGGGGAACATTGGTATTTGTACCTTGGGAGGTAATGACGATTGACTGTGTTGTCGTGTTAACGTTTTGTTATTGTCCTTGTATAAAGATACGCCCTGTGGCTCCTCCCAAAGGATGTTGTGAATTACTACTGAACGATTTTATTGAAGTTGTGTTCATGGTAGTAGATGTAGTTGTCAAGGGGGGGTTGTGATGACTTGATGATGCCCCCATTGTGTTTGTTGTTGCGATAACAAGAGGATTGGAATAATTTTCCGATGATGTCAAGGAGCCAAGAGTGGTTGTATTTAATTGGGGTAGTGTTGTGGATGTTGTGGATGATTGTGATCCCCCAATAGATGTAGCGTTTATTGTATTGGAGATGTTTGGGATGTTGGATGTGGTATGCAGTGTTGTGGTGCCAAAAGGGATGTTGCTTGTAGTATTTAGGATTTGACCACTGTGTGAGATGTTATGAACATTGTTGGCATTAGGGCCATGTATCGTGTTAATGTCAAATCCTGGTGGTAACTGAGCTCCTTCACTCAAGAGCATAGCTACGAATCTATCTCTGTCGTGACATGCTATTGTTTCAGCCAACTGATAGGCCTCTAGGTCTTGTGTCAATGCTTCTATGTGTTCTTGAAGTAGTTGACCATTTTCATCTCTTTGCATGTAGCGTTCGAATGAGTTGTTAGGTAAGGATTGTGTTGTCACTAGAGGTTGATTGTCTAGATTGGTAAAGGGATCATTCGCGGTCCAGTTTGAGTCATGTGGAGGACTGTTGGGATCTCGTCCAAAGTTTTCCATTTGTCTCTTGTGCTTTTGAAGTCTGGTTTTGACCATAAATGAGATTTCCCAAAGGGAATGTTCACTAAATGCAAGTATGACACTAGGTGAAATCTAAGGTTCAAATTGACGACCAAAATGACCACTATTTTTGGATTTTTGTGAATAAGGTATGCAATGTGGATGCAATGTGAAATGAGGCTATCTAAGCACTTCTAAGCTTGAACGTTGTTTTCGATTTGGACTGCTAGAGTACTTTGTTGTTAATGGCAAGTTGACAAGATGACTAATGAGTCTTCCTAACTAGACTTTTGAGTTGGAAGAAATCTCACCAAAGAGGACAATGACTAAAAGGATGTTTGATAACTTGGTCCAAAAGGGTCTAATTTTGAAAACAATGATTTTGCCAAGGGGTGCTTAAGATTTGCCTACTCCTAAGTATGCAAGATATGAGCCTAGGGACAATGTAATGTTGAATGTATGATACTAAATGGGGTGAGGTATGAAACCTAAGGTGATCAATGCAAGCTAAGAGACAAAACTTTGGGCAATTTCAAATTGGGTTTCTGGCAGAATCTTTCTGATGACAGAGTTTGACAGATGGTTGACAGTTTGGAGGTCTCTGGTTTCGACTGTGTAGTTTAAAAATTTTGACAGCCAGATGTGTCTCAGTTTGGCAATTGCGTCGCAGTTCAGCGATTGCGGTTCAGTTTTTCACTTGCGGCTTTTTGACTGTCAGATGCGACTCAGTTTATCATATGCGTCTTTCGGGTTATCAAATGCATCGTGACGCATACATATGCGTTGTTTAAAGTTTCAGATGTGGTTTATCAGAGCAGTTGCATTTCAGAATGTCAGTTGCAGTTCGACAGATATGACAGTTTTGTTTCAAAGTGATTTTCGTGGTATGTTGATGGAAGTTTTTGATCTGTTTGATTACTGTTTTGTTTGGACTGTGACAAAACTAGAATGCACTTGACAAACACAACGTTTTAAGGGATAACCAAACACACATGAGATAAGCACAATCCTAGAAAGGCCACTAGGCCTTGGGTTTGTATACTTGATAGAGCCCACCAGTTATACCCCGGATTGGTGATGAACACCTTT
>VDFB02379711.1:78756302-78854128 GCA_007258455.2 Sequoia sempervirens | reverse complement strand
TTTCTTTTTTTTTTTTTTTTTCAAAACCCTAAATCTCAGCCCCTTGAACTTGGACGCCAACCTTCTCTTCTTGCAAATTTTGAAATTTGAAAACTCTTGAAAATTCTCTAAGGCATGAAACTTTGGGTGCCTATCTTCAAGAGGGGCGCTTATTTTCACCAGTGTTAGTTAAAATTTGCATTTTTCAACTTTTCTCCATTTTGACAGGCTACTTCACCTCCGATTTCCCGTTGACAGATCAACCCGACAGGCAAGCTGAGTGGTTCACGGCGAAGCCTGACTGAAACTGAGAAGGATGTTCTGGAGGCACCTCCTGCTAAAAACTAGATTTTGACCTTCGAATTCACGGGTGCACATTCCTTCTAGGGGCGCCCAACTTCTTCAGTGTCAGCGATTTTTATGGTTTCCAAGTTCTTCCTTCTCCCTTTAATCTTCTAATGAATCCTCGATTCCGGGAGCAACACTGATCCGACTGACTGTCTGAATGTTTCGTTGGATAGCCAGATTGATTTTGATGAGGCACTCTTGGGTGCTACTTCTGCAAATTCCATCATTTGAAGGCTTAAAAGTTTGGGCGCCTATCTTCAAGAGGGGCGCCCACTTCTACCAGACTTAGAAAAATTTCAATTTATTCATGTCTTTCACTTCTACGGGCGATCTTGTTGAATTTTGAGCTCCGGACGTCGGATTGATGAATGTTTGGACTCGTTGCGAAGCTGAGAGGATTTTAGGAAGGGTCTTCTGGAAACACTTCTGCCAAAAAGTAGATTTTAATCCTTCAAAAGCTTGGGTGCCCCTAGCAAGCTGGGGCGCCCAACTTCACCAGAGTTAGTTTTATTTTTGCATTTTTCACCTTTGCTTTTGGATTTTTCTTTTCAACTCTCGTCGAACCCTCTGTTCAGCCCTTTGAATCTGATGGCCGCGAGCTCCGTCTGTCGTGCTGGATAGCTTACTGCAAAGCCTGTTGCATTCTGAAGACGTCTCATTATAACTTTAACTGCAAATTCATCTGTTTGAGCCCTTGAAAAGTTGGGCGCCTTTCTTCACCTAGGGCGCCCAGTTTCTCCATACTTAGTCATTTTTACACATTTTCTTTAATCTTCTTTTTCAAGTTTCAGATCTTCATTCTATTCTTCCACTTTGACTCGAATTTGCTGGAGACTGGATTGTCGAATGCTTTGACGAGGATATGCATCGCGAAGCTGATTGAAAACTAAGCAACTTTCATTGGAGGTCCAAACCCTAAATCACTCGTCTGATGCCCTAAAAAGGTGGGCGCCTTTCTTCAACAGGGGCGCCCAAACTCAGCAGTGTTAGAAAAAATTCATGACTTTTCAACTTTCTTCCTCGTTCCTCGTGCATGTTCATCGTTTCACCTTCTGCCGGAAGTTTCAATGGTGAAATTGACACCTGGCAGTCGGATGACCTCCATTGATAACCTCGGAACTCCAGATTTGCTTCTGAAAAAGCATAATAGACCCAGTAGGGCAAAACTGATTATTTTAAGATTCTGATTGCACCAGCCTGATACGGACACATTTTGAGCCAATCAAAATCAGTTCGGACCCTGTCGGACCAACTTTCTATTTTTAGAAAATGCCGATCCATTTTGAAGAAACCTTAAAACCTATAAAACATTACTAATTTTAGGAAAAATTTCTAAAAATAGCAGCTTCCTAAATTTTAAAGTAAAAACCGATCTCGGGTTTTGTAGGTTAAACTATCTTTTAGCAGACCCAGATTGTCGTAAATTGGTACCTTTATGCTTTAACCCCTCACATGTAAGATATATATGCACACCCAAATTTTGACTTTTGATCTGATTTGACAAGACTTTTTTACTCATTTCTTCAAAGTTCTGCCCTAGTAACAAAATTTTAAATTCTTTGGGGTAATACAACACATGAATATTTCAATCATGCTATAAATACATTCATACAGCAAGGGACATTATTTCAAACACAAATATTTCCGAGCTCTCTTGGGTTTCTGTAACGAAATTTTAGAAGTTAACCGAGAGTTTTCTGCCCTTTGTAAATCAATGGCCAATCTCGACGAGATTAGAAGAATATATGAAGTTATTGATGAAAATGCGGATGGAGTTGTGAGTGTGGGTGAAATCAGTGGCTTCGTAAATAGACTTGGAATACCAATTTCAGAACAAGATATCACGTGTATGTTCACTTCTTTGTGCAAAGATGAAGAGAATTGTAGGTGTGTGCGATTTGAAGATTTTGTGCATTTATATCAGTCTATCTTCAGTAATGAAGACACAGAATTAGAAGATGAATGAAAGGATTTAATGGAAGCTTTCAGAGTTTTTGATCGGAATGAAGATGGATGCATCTCTTCCACTGAGCTGCAACAAGTCCTCTCTTCGCTGGGATTGATCGCGCAGGGCCAAAACTGCCAGAATATGATTTGTAGATTTGATTCAGATTGCAACGGAGTGTTAGATTTCATAGAATTCAAGAATATGATGGCATCTAAAGTCTCTTCATGATGAATGGATCTTCAATCTATGTATTAGCACCTCTCATATAATATTTAATCGTTCTAATTTGATCTTACGCTTTCTTCTTTCGACGGTAACAACTCTACATATGTAAATTTGAACGACTTTTGTTCGATTTCATTTTAACTAATGTTTTTTATTATTAAATCATTTTAATAATAATGTTTAAATTATATATTTAGTTCATTTAAAATGTATTTCTAGGAAGCCGTTTAAGGGTTCGCGTTCTTATATTTACCGTGTGAGTAATTATGTAGAATCAAAAAGTAGAAACATATGATTAAAATGAACATGTTTTTGGGGAAAGAGTTGTATATTTATAATTGTAAATTTGTAGTTAGTGTGAAGAAAGTAGTTAAAAGTTCTCTTTAGGGATTTTTAATTTCTACATCATCTAAAATTTTAATATATTATTATTTAGTTGGTATAATTTCATATTTAAAAATATTCTACTTTATGACTTTAGAATAAATAAGTGAAAATGAAGTTATCTTTGGTAACTATTTTTCTCTTCACTATTTGAGATTTACAAATGTCAAAATAATATATAATCAAATCCTACAAATCAGCATCCAATATTTAGTAACACTAAATTTATGATTAAATATTATGTCTCTACATACATTCGGTGGTTGAATGATTCCATTGAATAGTTCATATGCATTGACTATAGATGTTGACTTTTTGGAAAAAAAATGAACATTTTATGAGCACGTGTGATAAATGGAGATTTTTGTATAAATCTTCTTCTCGAGCCCTATCATATTATTCTATTCCAAGATCATTTTTTCAAATTTCATCATAAACGTATAATTCACAAAGGCTCATTATCATGACTAATGACATTCCTTACAAACCATGTGTATTTCATCTTATGGAAAAGAAGACAACCATAGGTTATTATCATCTTCAAGGAAAATATAATTTATTTTCTAATATTTGGTAGTTCTTATTTCATGGGTAGTTAAACAAGCTCCTATTTTGTAACTTATTTCTATTTATGATACAAAAGATACTCATGACAAATTTTTCATTTACTTTGTAGGTTTCTATAAAAGTACATATCAAAGGAAAAACCTACCTAATTACACCTTCCAAGGTCCATTTATTTATAAAGGCCCCCTCTTGTATTATTTTGTGCTAGAATATTTACTTCACTTGAATATTTGTAAGTGTTCTAAAACTTGAGACGCATGATCATTTAAAGATATTCATTAGTATTTATTTTAAACATCTAGAATCTAGAAGTCCTTTCTCACTCTAGACCATTCAAGTAATAATCCATAGTGAAATATTTAGATTTTGATACACTAAAGGGAGTAACAAATATGCAAGCATCATTCTAGGGCCTTTGCATGTTGTATTCAAACTTGTTCCTAAGGATTTTGGTTGCTAACCTAGAAGAATGTGTTCCCTTATGAAACTAATGACAATCATCAAAAGGTATTCTTAAATGTCACTAATCTCCACACATTAGAAAATACAAAAGAAACATATGCAAATCAAAGAAAAAAGAAATTAGAGTTGCACAAATTACTAGATCAAGTCTTTACGTACAAAATATTTCTGCAAGTTCAATCTTGGCCTTGATCTATACATTTGACTATGTACATCATTGATAAAATATTACTTTTCTAAGATAAGTTATCAATTGTCATAACCTCTATTTGATCCTAGGAGATCAGATTCCAAAATCTTCTTACAAATCATTTATTCATTGTTTTGTTAAACTTATTTTCATACTTCTAACCTTTATTTTCAAAAAACATATATTCTCAAATATGCTCATTTAAAATCAATTATGCGGCATCTTGAAGTCCATCAATCTGCATCAACAATTTTGTTGCAATGTGGTTTTTCATTTTTAGTTTTGAATTGCATCTTGATTTAAATCTTGATTTAAGTTTTGTGTTGAGGCTTGAGACAGTTGAAATATTTAAAATATATGCGATTTATTACTACGCATGATAAAATGGAGGTATTTTATTTACATTATGAGACATGATAAAACGGAGGTATTTTATTTACATTGCCAGTCATGATAAAATATTTAATTTTGACAGGCATGATAAAATAAATAATTCACATTGCCAGGCATGAAGAAAAAAATATTTTTTTTGGCATAAGCAATAAGAAATTGGAAAAGGCATAGACATCAGGGAAGCTGAAGGGTTGAGGCGTAGAAGACACTGAATGTGAATGTGCATTGTTTGGAAGAAAAAAAAATATAATTGAGCCAGCCTGCGCCCAATGTAAGAACCCCTTAAATTGTCAAGGGCAGGAAATGAAATGAAGTAAGCGGGCTGCGAGTAATAGTTTCATATTTCAAGTGTGCAGGTAGTGAAGCAAGGAAGGCTGCAAGTGGAGGAACGGCTATGCCAAGGATTGGCATTTGAAATTTGCAACAGAAAACAAAAAGAACTCAGCACAGAAAAACAAATGAATGGCAGAGGTGGATAATGAATGGGCAGTTTAGAGGAGAGAAGTGGCAGCGCAGCAGAGGTAAAATGGGGTGTGGAGAACAAAGAATGGAGTAAGGGAATGCAGATTTTGAATGCCTTTTTGAAGGCTGAAAGACAGTTTTAAAAGAAAGAGAACTAGTGAAGACTTTTATTTGAAATTCATTTGTAAACTTTGTATTGCAGAAATCAATATATGTTAGTGGATTTAAACCAAAATTAACCGAGTTATTGTGTTGTCATCTGAGCTTCGTATTGAGAAACAAATCTCTGTTGTCACGAGTTTGAGTAATAGGCAGGAGAAGGGGAGTTTGTATTTTAGATTGTATTTTGAATTAGAGCTAAATTAATAAAACTTGAGTTTGTTGCAGTCTTATTTTATTAAATGTTAAATCGAGCAGAGTTTTCCTGTGGAATTCGTTTTATGATTTGAGTTGGTCTCGAGAGGGGAGTACCCTCTTGCTTCAATCAATCAAAATTAATCATACTCATTTTTATATATTTTATTAGTTTAGCCTAAACAAAATTTAAAGAAAATATATTTAAGAAATTCAATAATATTTATGCAATAGATTCGTTTTTGTCATTAGTGCTGCGGAATTCTACTCTGCATTCAAATATGTGATCTCTACTATAAAATACACAAATTTACCATCGAAGGTATTGAGTATTATACGGTGAACACATACAATAAACATAAACGCTGACAAAAACGAATAACCGTTCCTTAGGGAAGAATCTTAGAGGACATCATACTTTTGAATTCGGAGAAATCCAACACTCCATTACAATCTGAATCAAATCTGCATATCATTTTCTCGCAGTTTTGCGAATCTTGTCCCCGTGGAATCAATCCCATTGTGGACAGCACGGTCTGAAGCTCATTAGAAGAAATGTAGCCATCTTTGTTCTGTTCAAAAACCCTGAACGCCTCCATCAAATCCTCTGACTCGTCTTTTTCTTCATCATCTTGATGATTGAGGATGGATTGATAAAACTCAACAAATTCCTCAAATCGCAGGCAGCAACAATCCTCTTGAAGAGGTCTCCTCAGTATACATCTCACATCATCTTCCAACATTGATATTCCTACCTTGTTGATGAACCCACACAATTCATCCACGCTCACCAGTCCGTCTGCATTTTCATCCACCATGTCATACACTCTACGAATTTCATCCAGATCGGCCATTGTTTTTGGAAATTGTAAACGCGGCTCGCTTGATCTTCAAATTTACAATAATCAGACCAGCAAAAACATAAGGAAAAGTAATGGGTGAAATGGAAAGAGATCGCAAGAAACTTAATATATGAATGAAGACTTGAATATAGGCTTCGTCCCATATATCATCCTGAGGCGCGCTATGTAGTTATTTATAAGGATAAAAAACTCATTGCAAGGCTTTGCATTGGAAATAAGAAGGAAGAATCCCTCCGCCACACTGGAAATGAGGAAGAGACGCCAACAATCACTCCTGCATTTACATGGCGTGACAACGTTCAGATCTTCTGGAAAAGCATGAAGACTAGAAAACACGGAAATGCAACGGACAAATGAAAGAGGAGAGCCCACAAGCGGACAATTATGGTTGCGCGTTTTTCCAGTGAAGCAAAAAGGAAATTGCCTTACGTGACGCATAGGCTACTTATTAATTGAGAAACTCTCCCACAACAGAAAACGTATCCCGTAATTAATGATAAAAGATACTCTAGCATGTTCCCCCTCGATAATGTTCAAAAGGAATCGGCCAATTTTTCAACGCGTTTGTTCAAAGATTTCCGCTGGTTTTCCCAAAAAATTATTGCTTCATGTGAATGCCTGCTGTAGGATCACATTCTGATAGTTGTATTTGGAAAAATTCTCAAACATTTGCTCAAGTACTTTAATTTATTGGCGTTCAATAAATTTCCAAATATGAACTTATATTGTTATGCTGGAATTTTTTTAATTAGGTTGTTTTGATCAGTATAAAAGTGGTTTATTTTAATATAAATAAATAAATAATTTAATCTCATTTGATTTTACTTTTATATTATTAAGAATTAATTTTGTTTTTTAATTTATTTATTTGTCTCAAAATAAATATTCAAGTTTAAAGATGATTCTTAATTTTTAAAATTCAAATTTACATTGTTTCACATATATCTTTTTTTCTAATTGTTTGTCTATTGAATGTGATGTTTCCTTGTCAAGTTGTGGTTTGTTATATCTACTACACTTCTTTGGTACTTTTGAATTGCTAGAAATAATGAAGTTTCTTTGAAAATTAAGCATATGCTCATTGGTTTTTGAAAAAAAACATTTTTTTGGTTGCCGACAATGTTGTATTTTACTGCTAGGCACTTAGCCTCAATTTGTAATCATGGTTACTATAATTTGTCTTCTTCAACTTGGCAAAGAAGTTATCTTCCTAAAATCTTATCGTGTATCATAAAGATTCAATTCCCTTTGGGGATCTTGAGCCATTCTCATCCATTCATAGAACTCCTCCCTCAAGGCCTAATGAGATTAATTAGTTGGATACTATATTTTCGTGATCAACATTCTAATTTTATTGTTCTATTTCTGCCTTCTACCTTTGAAGATAATTTGATTGTTCCTGAGAAGGTATATTGTTAATCAACAACTCCAGATTGTTCCTTTGATTCTATATTTCCCTTGGATGGACCCTCTGAGGGGGCTTCTCATCCCTCTTATTTTTGGTCCTCTAATTTGGATGTCAAGTCTTCATAGATAGTTCTACAAAGAATAAATAAAGTCCCTCCTGAGTTGGTCTTTCATTTACACCCCAAGCTTGTGGGTGCAAAGATGCATAGGGTTAGACAAGCACTAGCTTGGCTTGATCCTTTTGATATTTTTGGGAAATTTATTTTCTTTGATTTGTGTTTGCTATTCTTCTTCTTTTGTAATAGAGTTTGGGCCTTATCAAAAACCCAACTTAACTTAGTAAAAAATAATGTTGCATTATGAGTATATAAAAAGAAAGAGGATATCAAGAATGTTTTTGAGGGAGATATTAGAACTCTTAACAATCATGGTTCTCAATGGGATGTTAGTGTAGATAATTTCTCCTTTGGTAGTGATGCGTGGGTGTAACAAGAAAACATTATATTTTTTAGTATTAGTGATCCAATTGTTTTTTTATCTAGAACTACTTGTTTTAGCTACATTGGGGTAATTCAATGATATTGGTAGTGATTGTCTAGATTTTTGTTGTCTCTAATGTTTCAATTCATTTTGTTGATAATATTTTTTCCTTTTTTTTGGTCCTATAAAATTGTCCATTAATTTGGTTCATCTTATTCTTGCTCTTGATGTGAAGGGCATTGGGGTTGTTTCTCATTTAGGTGATGATATTGTTACCTTAGCCAATGCAGGTGATCATGTCATCCCTTCTTTTGTAAAATTTAGTCTTAAGGATTTAGTATCCCAGTTTCCTTTTTGGATAAGAGTAAAAGGTGTTGGTAAAATGTATGTTGTCACCTTGTTTAATTCTTTTAATGTAAAACTAATATTGATTTGTGATGCACCTAGGGAATATATGTATGTGTGCATCAAATAAATTAGGAATTTATGGAGATACTTCATATGCTATATAAAATTGGGATAAACATTTAACTTGAGTTGCATATTGAGAAAATATTTAATATTGAGAAAATCTAGTACCAATTGAGGAAAATTAGTACCAAAAAGGAAAATTTATTACCAAAATTCAAATGAGGGAACATGGATTTTTAAGATCATTATTTATGTAATACCACTTGGTGATTTTATGCAAGAATCCTTCTATAAAATCCAACAAATGAATAGTTTTGCAGTTGTATTGTGTAACATTTGGTTTGTTTGTTAAATTTAGATAGAACATCTCTTGTAAGTTGCATACATGAGGAGAGGAAGTGTGGATTGAGATATGTGTTTATATGATCTCCTTATTTTCTTTTTCATGTGGAGTACAATTAGGGAACTCTATGTTTTAGAAGCCTTGCATGGAGACTTTGCAAGAGTATTATAATTTATTTTATGATATTATATGTTGAATGCTTGAGTAATTTTGGAGGATGATTGTTTCCCTTTAAAGGTTTTATTAGGTTAAATCTTATGTCACCTTGATGGCATTTTTTTCTAGTCCTTGAAATTGTGGATTTTTAAATACTTGTTTGCATATTTTCTCTCTTGGGAAGCTATATGAATATTTATAATCTTTATAGAAAACATGTGTAGAAAACACTATGGGACCAAAATCACAAGTGTCATGTTTTCTTTCATATTTATGAATCTTTATAGGAATTTACATAGTTTGATCATGTTATGTAATGCAATTTATATAATGAAAAAGTGCATTACATAATTCATGTTCTTTGTGTAATGCACCCACGTTATTTATTAAAGAATTACTCACCATTTTGGGCTTGGCATAGGCTTCGATGATGAACCTAAGGGTTGAAAATATACTTTTCCTCCCAAAGATGTATTTTCATATTCAATAAAAAATTTACTTCAACATCATTAGATTTACTTGTTTTTAAACAATATTTGACAAAATTACCACCAATACTTATCTTCTTAATTATGGTTTCTGTCACTGCAACCTAACACTTTTGTGTGCAATCAACATTTCATCTTAATCTTAACTATTAAAAAAATAGTTTTTTTTCAAAACTAGATTTGAAGCACTAAAATTTTTTTCTCATATTTTCTAATTTTTAGTGCACACATCTCAAATTACTCATCCAAATTCATATGTACATAATTTAAAGAATAAAAGATGGTTACTTTTGACACTTTTTTGTACCCCATTTCCATGCACTTACTTGAGAAGGATGATTGTGATCTCAAAACCAAATTCAAAATTATATAAGACTCAACTACAAACAATCCACACTATGCAAAATCTCATTCCCTCTCAGTTGTAAATTAATCTCTCTAACCATACAAGATGTAACTTTTTAAAGGTTGGTAATAGCCTACTAGCTATAATATCATCTATTTTCCAATGATAACTGTATGGATGAAGTCACTTCCTTCAACTGGCCCCCTTGTGTCATCATTTTATCAAACAAAGAAAACACTAGACATGTATTCTATGTCATATTAATTCCCAATCCCTATGACAATCTATATTCCTTTCCCTATCAACTTCCTTTATTATGGAACTAACAATATAAATCTAACTTGTTAGAGGTGAATGCATCTTGAAATATCATCTAAAATCCATGCTATCAAATGACCTTTTTTTAATCTAAAAATATAGATGCTCAACATTGTTTTCTTACATCACATCTCTTAGTGTTGTAATAGAAGATTTAATATCTTTGTTTTTTAGTTTTTCAATCTTGATATTATATTGCATGATATCCTACAAGCTAACATGGACTTCAAGAACACAAATGAATGACATGTTTGATTAGTTAGGTGTTATTACAAGAAATTAGGGTGGTTTGGGTAAAAGAATAAAGGACGTAAGTAGGATATCTTTATTCAACTCTAGTTAAAACACTCTACATTAAAGTTCACTCAAACGAGGATTATACTTAGTCATTTTTTTTACCAATCTAATTCAAAATTTAAGGTTAGATGCTAAGTGTTTTGTAATGCTAAAGGTTATTTGTCTAACGATTATTCCACTCCTACTATCCTATTATTTGAGTAGTTTAATATTTTGACATTTATATATTGTCAAAAAAAATTCTAATAATACTAATACACATTAGCATTCTAAAAAGATTTCAAACAACTTACTATATTATAATAATATATTGATATTTTTCACTAACAAAACTTTTTAAAAATAAAAAAAATTCCTAAATAAAATAACATTTTTTTAAAATAGTAATGAAAAACAAGTTACACAGAATTAAAAATTAATTTAAAAGCCACAATAGAATCAAGAAAGAAAATTTTGAAACAACAATAGTAAACAAATAAATTAATGTGTTGATTTCACGGTATAAATGTAAAAAAAATATTAAAAAATGACCATCACTCAAACAGTAGCGGACACGTTGACCGAACCCAAATGATTCCCTGCCTGTCAAATTTTAGCGGAGGAAGAAAAGGCCTTTCTAATGACTTGGTTGCCACACGGCCATTTCTTCGCTGGTTAGTTGAATTGGGAAGCGCCTTCTAACAAATATCAAGTCAAATGTTTATAAAAGAACCGACTTTTGAGTAACAAACCGACTTTTAACAAATATCAAGTCAGAACTCCATAAACGAACCGACTCTTGTCATGGATGAATCAGTCCACTACCGTAATTTTATATACTTTATGTGCGAACAGACTTCTTCTTCTTCACTGTTCACCCCCTTCCTTCCTTCCAGATCTAAACAAGGATCTTTTAATTATGCTATAAATACATTCATATAGCAAGGGACATTATTGCAAACATACTTATTGGGTTTCTATAACGCAATTTTACAGGTTAACCGAGCTTCTTCTGCCCTTTCTAAATTAATGGCCAATCTCGACGAGATTAGAAGAATATATGAAGTTATTGATGAAAATGCGGATGGAGTTGTGAGTGTGGGTGAAATCAGTGGTTTCGCAAACAGACTTGGAATACCGATTTCAGAACAAGATATCGCATGTACGTTCAGTTCTCTGTGCAAAGATGAAGAGAATTGTAGCTGCGTGCAATTTGAAGAATTTGTGCATTTATATCAGTCCATCTTCAATAATGACGACACAGAATTAGAAGATGAATCAAACGATTTGATGGAAGCTTTCAGAGTTTTTGATCGGAATGAGGATGGATACATCTCTTCCACTGAGTTGCAACAAGTCCTCTCCTCGCTGGGACTGATCCCGCACGGGCAACACTGCCAAAATATGATTTACAGATTTGATTCAGATTGCAACGGAGTGTTAGATTTCATGGAATTCAAGAATATGATGGCATCTAAACTCTATTGATGATGAATGGATCTTAATTCTGGAACCAAGATCGACTTGAATCTATGTATTAGAACCTCTCGTATGGCATTTCATCATTCTCAAGAATATAATATATATGATAACAAAGCTTTTGTTTTAGCTTCGTTTTTCATCCCCAAACTATGTTTTGATTTGATCTAGAATAGTTCTGGATGGCATATCCCATGGTAGAGGGACCTAGATCACTATGGGAAGTATCAGCAAATTATGATATTGCTATTAGGTTGAATGCTGATAGCGATAGTAGAAGTATCATCAATGTTTATCTTTCATTTTTCATTTGCAGGAATGATCCATTTGAATTTTGATTTGTTAGTAAAATTGAGATGAGAAGAGGAAATTCCATGAACAAAGGATAAACTAACTTTTATTAATTTCAAAATTTACAAATTAAAATTATATTTTCTAATTTTCTATAACAAATATATTATTACATGTCAGATAATGGAATCATAAGATTTTACTAAATCTTATGAAGATAGTTTGTTAGTTACATTATCAAGTCTATATCTATACCTTTCAAGACTACAATGATATTTTAGATAATATGTGTATACTTAAAAAATTCTTTTTTGGAATGCATAATTTTTAAGAAAAGATATGGCACAAATTTGGTACTAGATTTTTGGTTATGATCTTAGAAAAATAAAAAAATAAATTGATCAATGTAATCAACTTATAGTTAGGATATCTTTAGATCACACCTAGAAAAATCATAGTCAAGGGTTTTGTGTAAAAAACTATGGGACCAAATCGTGAGTATCATGTTTTCTTTTATATTTATGAATCCTTTTAAGAATTTACATAGATTGATCATGTTATGTAATGCATTTTATGCAATGAAAAAGTATATTGTATAGGTCAAATTCTTCGTCTAATGCACTCACCTTATAATTTATTAAAAATATTTTTATTTCCTTTTAACTCCTTTCTTCATATTCCTCAGATATATATGTTCAATTTTCTTTGTAACTTTTAATCCACTTATCAATTATTATTTCAAATCATTAATGTGGTTTTGCACTACACTCTTTATGTCTACAAAAACTATATTTTTTATTATTATTTTGTAAGTTATATGATGTGCATGCTCAATGATGTAGATTTTAAAATGCAGTCACTTCAAAAAATTATTAAAAAGTATTTAAAATATAAAATATGTAGGACTCAGTCTCGATTGTATTTCTATCATTTAGTTTTAAAAGCATCTTATACAACAAAATAATTAGGGACCATAGTAGATGCTATATTATATTTTAATGAAAAAAATTTGAACACTTTTGTGTGCAATCAACATTTCATCTTAATCATAACTACTAAAAAAAAGTATTTTCAAAATTAGATTTGAAGCACTAAAAAAAAAATCTTATCATGTTTTCAAATTTTGAGTGCACACATCTCAAATTACTCATCTAAGTTCATATGCACATGATTTAAAGAATAAAAAGTGGTTACTTTTGACACCTTTTTGGCTCCCATTTCCATGCACTTACTTGAGAAGGATGATTGTGATCTCAAAACCAAATGAAAATTATATAAGACTCAACTACAAATAATCCACACTATGCAATATCTCATTCACTCTTAGTTGTAAATTAATCTCTCTACTCATACAAGATGTAATTTTTTAAAGATTGGTAATAGCCTACTAGCTATAACATCATCTATTTTCCACTAAGAACTATATGCATGAAGTCACTTCCAAGTTCAACTAGTTCCCTTGTGTCATCATTTTACCAAAAAAATAAAACACTAGACATGTATTTTGTCTTATTCATTCCCAATCCCTATGACAATATATATTCCTTTCCCTGTTAGTTTCCTTCATTATGAAACTAATTTATAATTCTAACTTGTTAGAGGTGAATACTTCTTGAAATATTCTAAATCATGCTATCAAATGATTCTTTTTTAGTCTAAAAAAAAAGATGCTCAACATTGTTTTCTTACATCATATAGAAAATTTAATATCTTTGTTTTTTAGTTTTTCAATCTTTTCATTATATTGCATGATACTCTCCAAGCTAACATGGAGATCAAGAACAAAAATGGATGAAATATTTTATTAGGTAGGTGTTATTGCAATAAATTAGGGTGATTTTCCTAAAAGAATCAAGAAAGTAAGTAGGATATCTTTACTCAACTCTAGTAGAAAAACTCTACATTAAAATTCACTCAAACTAAGATTATACTTAGTCATTTCTTTACCAATCTAATTCAAAATTTAAGGTTAGATGCTAAGTCTTTTTGTAATGCTAAAGGTTATTTGTCTAATGATTATTCCACTCAAACTATCCTATTATTTGAGTAGTTTTATATTTTAACATTTATATGTTGTCAATTTCTCTCTCATAGTACTAATACACATTAACATTCTAAAAAAAATTCAAACTTACTATATTATAAAAATATATTCCTATTTTTCATTAACAAAACTTTTTAAAAATTAAAAAAATTGTTAAATAGAATATTAACATTTTTTCAAATAGTAATGAAAAAACAAGTTACATGAATTAAAAATTAATTTAAAAACCACTCTAGAATCATGAAAGAAAAGTTTGAAACAACAATAGTAAACAAATAAATTAATGTCTTGACTTCATGGTATACATGTAAAAATAAAATAAACTAGCAATTGCATAGAATGGTGTGTAATGGGTATGCCAAATATATTTATGATAATATTGAAATTGCTAGTAGAATGGTTGAAATTGAAAAGTGTGTCTAAAGATATGATTTTTAGGTACAATAATGTATAAATGATTATTTTCTTTGTTAAAGAGATATGTGTAAAGTTTCTTTTGTAGTTTAATCATAATGCTAATTTGTAACTAAAAATTGTAAGCAATTGAACATGATTGTAGACATATAAATTTGGAAACATACAATTGTCACAAATATACAATGTTGTAACATAGTCAGAAGACAATGCTATATATATGTGAGAATGTGAAATTGTAGTTTAATTGAAAATGCTAATTTGTAAGTAAAAATTGTAAGCAATCGAACATGATTTAGACATATAAATTTGTAAACATACAATTGTCACAAATATATAATGTTGTAGCATAGTCATAAGACAATGCTATAGATCAAATGATTTAAACATAGAACTATAGAAAGAAATTTCATAATTGTCGTATTATTGTGATATAATCACTTTGGATTGGAATTTATCTGCAAAGAATAGTCTAGACTTAATTATTATTTGAAAAAGAACCAAGTAAAACTAATTTTTTGAAGTTCAAAAGGAAAATTAAATGCAGTTGGACCATTGGTTGAAGGTATAGTAGTTTTGTAGATGTTTTTCAAATGGAATGTAAGATATAACTTACATGTAATTAGCATATAATAATGTATGTTTATGATATATGCAATCTAAAATGAGAAAAGTAAAGGTGAGATAGACAAGGGTAGATACCTGTAGTTGTTGTATTGTTCTTTGAAGTTTAAAAGAAAAATAAAATGTAGCTTGACCTTTGATAGAAGGTAGAGTAGTATTGTAAATGTCTGTGAGTTGATCCTACAATAACAAAAGTAGAGATATAACTTACATGTACTTAGCATATTTTAATGTACCTTTATGATATATGCAATTTAAAATGAGAAAGTAAATATGAGATAAAGAAGGGTACATACCTGTAGCTGTTGTATTGTTCGTTGAAGTTTAAAACAAAAATGTAATGTAGCTTGATGGAACATATTGCAATTGAGTAATGAGTTGATCCTACAATAATGAAAGTAGAGATATAATAACTTGCATGTATTTAATTTATTTTAACATACCTTTATGATATAGGAAAACTAATTTGAGAAAGTAAAGGTAAGAAAAAGAAGGGTACATACATGTTGTTGCTGTATTGTGCTATAACTATTTCAAGAGCTTGATTATGACAATGCAGTCAAACACTCCTCTTCTTTTATTTGTCAAGCAACAGACTGGTTGTCTTGCATGCGTGAGTATCTTTGGAATGTGAAGGAAGGTTGTATACATAGAGATTGAAGGTCACAAACTCTTGAAAATAGCTGTGAATGTCAACCCTTGGCGATCGATGTTCCCTATGTCGATTGTTGCCCTTTGAAGTGTTAGGCTTTGTGACTTGTGAATCGTCAAGGCCCATGACATTTTTAGTGGAATTTGATGAAGGCAACCATGACTAAGTGGGATTATAGGGACATGTTTTGGGTTGTGTGAATCCCATGGAGGGCCAATGTAATGATTGAAATGAACAACAACAAATAAGGGAAGTTGAGGTGGTTTTATGTCATCATTATAAACAATTTCCTTTACCTGACCAAGTGCACCATTCACGAACCCTGTCTCTACCCATAAATTTGAGCACAACATAACCTCTTGGCCAATAGACAAGAGTATCTTAGCTTAAAGTTGTTATTCATCAAGATTTGAGTATGTAGACCCCCTCAGGTGCTCTGCAATGGATAGTGCAACAGGTGTTGAAAAATACAACAACATACATTTATTATGTAGTAACACCAATTCATTTGTTGCAAATAGATGTATGGCTGTTGAGAAAACAAAGCTTTCTGTAGAGGTGGGAGAGGAACTTGAATGTGACATAAGAATTTCCCAATCTTCTACAACAGGCTTTGCATTTCGTAGATTGGAGAGAAGTCCATAGAAAGAAACCTGTGAAGGATCATTACCACTTTGTCGAAATATTGTGGTTAATGTTATAACTATTGTGAAACTATGCCATAGTGCTTCACCATAGGAAGTAGAAGCATACATTGGGATATATTTAACTGGTGTTAGTTGGCCCAGGTCACCGAAGAGAATAAGAGAGCGACCTCCAAATGGTAGGTGGTTGTGGATAGGGAATGCTTCACGTAGTCTCTCAAGTGTCAATTCTTTTTAGCAACTTTGGCCCAATGAAACTCATCTCAACTATCAGAATGTACCGAATGAAGTACATGCTTTCTTGGAATGTTGCCAATGTTTTTCCTTGAAGTGGGATCAATTCTTTGATAGGTAGTCAAAGGGCACAATGAATTGTTGATGCCTAATGTTGAATGCAGCAACCCCTGTAGGTGCAAGGAGTAATGGTGATTGGTGAAGTGGAGCTGAACTCATGAGTGCATAACTAATTATTTTAATGAGGTGTGACTTTCCAATTCCTGCTATTCCTTGAACAATCAATCTAAGTGGTGGTTGCAGAGGAAGAGTATTTAGATGAGACAAAACTATATCAAATGTTTTTTGTTGTTGAGTAGAGAAGGTAGTATGGGTGGGTTCATTGAGAATGTGGTGCAACTGAAATGTTGGGCGAGTGGAATCTATGAAAGTAGCAACTGCATATTTTTGTAGTGGGTTGAACTGGGTGTCACACCAGTCATGGTTCAGGTTGATGTCACATCGACCAAGCATTTCCAATGCATCTAGTTGAATAGGAAGATTTGGGTGTAGACCTGATAGTACTTGCCATTCATTGGGATCATCATCTTGCATTACATTGTTAGCGTTGGATGAGCTGCTAGCTTCATGTTCTTCATCTAGTTCTGTTGGTGTGCGATGGATGTGCGATGGTTGGTAAGTACAACTGAACCTCTCCCATGTTGTGCTAGTATTTGATCTACTGAGGAACCAAATTCAATGTCTATGTTATGAAATGGGTGGTACAAAACTAGTTCACTCCAACAAAAATCATGGAAGCTATCTTCTTTTGCAGGAATAGTTGTGAATCATGGGGAGACCTAAACAATTACTTTTGTAGGGCACTCCTTCCATTGATTGTTCAAGTGAGATGCTTTATAGGTCCACTTTTGAGTCACTTCAATGAGAGGCATTGCCTCTAGATGTACAAGGCATGCCATGTAAGCATCAATGTAGGTAGGTGATGTTGCTATTGATGCAAATGAGACTAATACACATTGAAATTTGTGTTGATTAACATCTAAGGAAACAAAGGTCCTACTAGATATGGTGAGGGGTAGCTTTAGTAGTAGGTGGCAACTCTCATGGGCACTTATGTCACAATCGACAAGACTATCAGTAAGCAATTTTGTAAAAGCTATAGGGGTAGTCATTTCGGATTGGAAAGTTGTTGAAATGATAGATAACATGGCATGATATGTCTCAAATTTGTGTTCAGCTTTTGCTATATACTTCACAATATATTTTAGGACAACATCAATTGAGAGAACTGGTTGGCAATCTACATTAGCCCTCCAGATAGAAAGGATGGCTAGGTTGTGAAGCTTAAGGTGGTCATCATTGTGTGTTGGAGTATGCTTAGGTTGGCCATTCTTAGTATTTGTGAGACTTGAACTATCTTACATGGTCCAGGGGGCTTTGTAATGACAAACCGGAGATGTACCCTTCCTCCTAAGGCAAGTTAGTAGGGTGCATTTTGTGTGTCGTTCAACACGATTAAGCAATTCAGTATGGTTAGTTGAAGGGTTGGCTAACAAGATCATTGGTGTATCCATCAAACAAGGATCATCAAGAATAGGTCTATGGAATTTTTGGTTTCTCACTTCAAGGGTTCATGGGTTCCATGTGGATACATATCTATTAATGAAATTAAGTGCACTTTCTATTGATTGTAAATTATTCCAGTCTAATTTTCCAATGTCAGGTTCTTGGTGGAGCCATAAGAAACCATGGATGTGTTTTTAGCCTCTATGTTTCCATTCATACCTATGGAAAGGTTTTTTAGGAAATATTATAAAACAAATTGATAGTTAAATAATGAGGAAAGAAGGGAGATTTACCTGTACCAATATTCTTTTGTGCCAAGTAGTTTCTTTAAGACCTCTTCATGGAATGCAATAAACCTGTGGTGCATGTATAATGCAGTGAGGTGTGGATTCTGAACAATATTTTGTATCCTCCATCTAGAATCCATAGAAGGATTTGTAGGTGACTTGATCGGCATAGTGGCATGCAAGTCTGGCCATTTTGTAGCTGTTGCACTAAGGGTGAAAAAAAGTGTTGGGCATCTAATTTGAATTACCATGTCAGAAATCTCCCCTCTACATTGGGTCCAAAATGGGCAAGTACCATGAATTGATGAGCTAAAGCACATGAGTTGATCTGCAAGTCTGTCATCTGGAAATTCCTTCAATATTTGGTGAAGTTCAGCAATTGTTGATGGTAGGTAGCCGTCTAGATGTTTATTGAAAAATACAGTTGAAGTGGCTTGGCTACAGTGATGCAACATAATGTTGAGTATGAAGTATCTAAATTGTGGGTGTTGGCCAAACCTATTATCATGGTACCTTAGAAGATGGAGAGCATACTCATGTAGCTTAACATCTTTGATATGTTGTTGTTTGAATGTAGCCTTTCCTTTTGGAAACAAAGTAGGGAAAGCCATAAAAAATAATCCTTCAGTTGTGTATTCATTTATAGCAGATGAAGAAATGGGTGGCCACTCAACAATAGGTGTTGGTCATCCTTTACCTAGCTGCAATAAAGACCGAACTTCTTCAAACTCTTTGCATGCATGAGGAAGATTTTCCACAAATGAAGTTGTGGTGGGCATGGTGCCTTCACTTGGGTCATACTCAATATCACTTGTTTCCATATAGTTTATATTTGTTGGATCTAAATTTGTGGTTGTTGCATATAGAAGTTCAGAGATGTTAGTAGAGGATTGGGGTAAACTTGACAGTGCGAGCACATCTAATTGAACATCTTTGTAGTACGTGTCATTGCACATTTTGTATTGCAATGCCTCCTAGACATGTCCTCTACTAACATAGAAGTTATATGGTTGGTGCTCGATGTTTTTCCTATTAACTATCAAAATATCCAACTCATTAATATGTCTCAGGAAGTAGGTTGCTATTGTAGATATATCTTGTGGAAAAAAAATAGTGTAGACTTTATATTTTAGTTTCCCACCTCTTGCACAAGTAACCTGAAGGATTGGGCTAACTCTTGCTATCAACATCTCCTCAATTTGGGAAAGAATCTTTAAACAAGTATGCTGTTCACCAAGGTCAATGTTGTTCCAATTTGAGAAATGATGGTTGTCTTTTTCTGATGTACATCTATAACAAGTGGTGATTCCGTTCAACTGTCTAGTTTTAATTCTTGGGTATATTTCCATGCAAACCATGCATGTTGACATTTTTCAAAGGAAATCCAACTTTGAACGAAACAAATCTCTAGCAATGAGCATCTCTTGAGTGGAAGGTGGAGAAGGGTTCATTTGAACAATTGTGTTCGTATGAAGTATATTTGGCATTTGAGGTGTAGGTAAGTGGAGGTGGGATGCATTAATGGGAGAGAAGAGTGTAGATGTAGAGGCTTCAATAGTGGGATTTTGACGATATTCTCTTCTTCTTTTGTTAATATTATCTCTCCTTGCATGGTATTGTGTACATTATATTTGATTTCGACGAGCACGTCTTGATTGCAATACATCATTTTCTACCTCCATTGGAAAGAATACTGAGGATGAAAGTAGTGGAATATATTTGTGAGTGAGAATTACAAGAAAATACATATATGAATGTTTAATTAAATTTGTAAATATATATGTCAAATAGCATCACCATCTATGTTATAGAATGTAAGGAGATAACAAGGTGGGAAAAATTAAATTTGAACACAAGATAAAAATTGAATTTATAAATGTATGGGCATTTAAAATGTACAGAAAGTATGAAAATAATATACGAATGGTAAATTCATGACAAAATATGTATAAATGAGGCAACATTTTTTGAGGAAATAAAATTTGGAACATACAAAATATAGTTAAACATAATTGAATATGTAGGATCATAGTTATATATATGGGCATCCAATGTATATACTATTGAAAAAATATATATAGAAGATGATCTCATCTTTACATAGCAAATTTTAAATGGGATTAATTATTGTAATTACAATGCTTTGTTTTTCTTGACCTCCAAATGGATTCATTGTGATGGTGAGGTAAATAAAAAAATAGCAACTAACAACATTATTTAAATTTTTTTTTACAGCATCTGGTTCAGGTAGTAATAATTGATTTTTTTTTGCAGAAACACCCATCAAGGAAATTGTCGGTGCTTTAAATGTAGTAACTTTAAGTAGTTCACCAGTTGCATCTTGCAAGTCCATTTTTAGAATGTAGCTAAAATAAAATATAGAGAGATCAGTTGAACACTTTGGGCATCAGAAAGTACTAGGAGAGGTTTACAAAAAAAAAAATCTTACATTTTTTGTTGTCTACTAACAATGGGCAGGAAAGGTAGTATAAGTTGTCTAGGTGCAGTTTTGAGATGGAGGCCTTTATACAAACATTTTTCTTGTTGCTGAAGCTTATATTCGCAAAAGATGAGATATCGAATGGTTTTGCAAATTTACTGGGAGAAAGGAGGTTTTTTTACAAGGAACTAAAAGGTTGGGAAATCCCTATATCAATATACCATGTCTATAATTTTGAGGCCTCTGATAAATTTGGGTTAATTACAATTGTTGTTGGAAAAATAGTGTCAATACCTTTCCCACACTAAGATGTTATACGCCCAGATTTAATCAAAAGACCATGAGGGTTTGGTATTATGGGGATTTCAGAGATTTGTTTCCCATCAATATGACAATGTTGACCCCAAAATGTAACATCAATGGTACTACTTGACATGTCAAGGATTATAGCGGTACACTTGATTGTTTCTATACCATCTCTTTTATGAATGTTAGATATAGGGGTTACAGAAAAAACTATGCCAATTACATCAACAAGGGAATTGATAGGTAATGAGGCCAATGAATCAATGCTCTTGAGATGGTAGGTATGTGTGGGTATGGTGGAGTCTAAGGATGTTAATGGAGTTATTGTTGATGAGCTATGGAGAATAATCTCAAAGGGATGTGTGGAGCTGGTATATTATTTGGTGTTTTCCACTTTCATGTGACCATTAGAGATCACATAAATACTGTCAGAATGAATATCAGGGTGGAACTCATCAATGAGTTCATTGAAGCATGAAACATGAATTTCAGAGCCTACTTTATCTACAAAATCAAATCAAAAAACTTTTCCATCATGACCATTGTCTTTGAATTTGTGGATTGGATACTTTGTCAAGGCTCGACCCTCAATGGACCAATACTTATGGTATGGGGTTAACTCTTTAATGCGAATGGGTGCAAAAGGGTATATATTGTGTTGAGATTGAGGGTGTCCATCTTCTTGTAGTGAATCTTGTGTAGATTGTGACACCCCCAACGGGGACTGAGAGCTACTTGATGGAAGGTAACCTGTAGATTGGAGTAGAGGAGTTGGAGTTCCAACAATTGGTGCAATATTTGAAATTAATTCCAATTTTTCAACTATAATAGCCCTGTAATAAAATACAAGGAATAATTTAGAAAGAGTGTGCAAATTGAATAAATGAGAGGAGTAAAATAGTTTTTTGGGAAAGTGTGGACATATGTAAATTTATGGAACATCTTGGAAGTGTATGTTTTAGTAAAACAATAGAACCTTTGACTAAAGCCTCCTCCAAGACAAGAACATTGAATTCATCAAGAAGCAAAGCATGATGTGTGTGTAAACCATCAGAAAGCTTAACTTGGTATTTGACAAGTGTAGAATGAACTTGTTCAATGGAGTCTATAGATGTAACGTGTAAAATAGGACCTACAATAGATATTCCTGCAAGAATATGAGCAATGGCATTTGCAGTTAACATTGCCATAATGTTTTTAGAGTGTACTTTAACAAATTGGCCTACGAGAAAGTTCAAGTATGCCAATTAGGTTTTGTAAAAAAGATACGCTTCACCTCCTCAAGTTAAATTTGAGTAAATGAAATTGGCTTCTAAATTGTAACAGGAAAAATGTGTCTAGGAAAGAATATTTTGAGTCAAAGAGGGTTTTTTTTATGAGATTTTATAGTGTTTTTTAACTATATAAAACATAAATATAAAGAATTTTTAAAAAAATATACATTTGCAAAAGTTAAAATATGGAAAATTATCTCTAGACAACATATAAATATGCACAAAAGTGAAGAATTGTTGCAACACAAATATATTAATCATAAAATATAAAAGAATAAAGATGTTCTCTTTCTAATTTAATGTAGTTTAAATGTACTATAGATAAAGTAATAATATAGTAATCTAAAAAGGTGTCTATATTTATTGTAGTCAAAATACACAAAGTTATGTATATATAGGTTACATAAGTACAAAATAGTAACATCGTTGAGTATGTGATGTTTTTGAAAAGGAAAAAATAGGTTTTACAAGGACCTGAAACCACAAAGTTAAAACAACAAAAGATAGAGCAAAACAAGTCCAAACAAACAGACAGCTGTCCCAAAAAGGAAACAATAGCACAAAGAGACAATAGGGTCCAAAAAAAGGACTGCCAAAAAACCACAAGCAAACACCACCACACTACTCTAAGGTGTTCATCAACTCCTCGGCCTCCTTTTCAACATCCTTCATATCCTGTAACCCCTGCTTGAGGATTTGAACCGTATGTGAAGAAATCAGGGTTTTCCTCTTCATATTAGCCCAGCTGCGAGTCGAAATCCCTTCAACAGTAGATCTACTGCAACCTCTGTCTGCATCCAAATCCACGACCAACAAGCCCTTTGATTTTTTTTGAGCTTTTCCACCATAGCATTGATGATAATGGTGTTATGCCTGGAAATTTTGTGATTATTCGCCACAGTGGCTCTAATATTTTGGCCTATCTTGGACATATTGCATTGAAGCCTGGTCAATCTTTCCTCCTGCGAATGCTGTCTTTTCCTTGGTAAGGGGGTTTCCTGTCCCTCATTCTCATTACGACTCCAGCTTATCTTCTACTCCAAATCCATGACTCTGTTGCTGAGATCTCTATTACGGCCTTTCAAATCATAGACTTCCATCTGGGTCCACTTGAGAACAGTGAAAAGGCCATTCGTACTTTTTTCTGCCACACTCACAATATCCTCAGGCTTGAGCTTATTCAGGGAAGAATTAATTTCATCCTGATTAGGGGAATCATTAGGGGCATTCCCAAATCTTCCAGACACAGGGGCACTAGGGGCCGACTCTTTACTGACCATAGGTTTATCAGAAAGAATTTCCATAGAATTCTCAGAGTACGAGACTAATTTCATAACTGAGGTACCTTTAAAACTAGAGACCAAACCCGGGGTAGGGCAGCCAAGAGACGGCTGGGGATTAAGACAGGGCGGCGAGCCAAAACCCGGGATAGGGCAATCATGCAAAGGTTGCAGATTAGGACATGAAGGCGGAGCAGAATCCATAAGGGCATTCTGACAAGATAGGGACTGGAGAGCAATGGTATTAGGACCAACAGGGGCACAAGTAGGAGGGGCCAGGGGGTCATTCTCCCTACTACTTTCAGTATCCTCATCATCCAATTCCCCAATATCAATAATTTTAGGCAAAGCACGTAAATTTTGATAATGCTCATAGATGAGCCTGACAAGACCAGGGTGAATAATAGAAGTTCTCCTAGGGTTTCTTTCAACTTCATCAAGGCAATTCTTCAAAGAAGAGAATAAGTAAAAAGGCAAAGAGATACGAACCTTGTGATAGAAATGGTTCATAATGGCAAAGTGATAACCATACGCCCTGGTGAAGCGCCCATCAACCGTGATATACTCCGTTATTACTCTTAAAACTTTCCTCCAGATTGATTTAATGGACTCCACATCAAAGTAGCTATTGGTAACCTTAACCAACTTAACCTTCTCCTTATCTTTTTTAGGAAATCTTATGACTGCTTCATCAGAGAACCGACGGCCTCGATAAAATTTCACACCCTTAGTCGAAAGACTAGTAATCTCACCAATTATTTTCTCATTCAACTTAACATTCCTACCAAACAACACAATCTCACCATTTTTCCATTTTTTGGCAAAATAGTCTAGCATCCCCTCGTCAGTACCATGGAGCTTTTCCAGAAACGGGACTAAACCTCCCTTTTCAATTCTTTCCCAGGCTTTAGCATTCTTTCTATGCTCTTGAAAGCTGCTCGGCTCCACACGTTTTCTCTCTGCCCCCATCTTCAAAGCTCTGTTATACCACACCCTACAGTTGCTCTGGGTCCTGTTTAAGCATATTTTATCAAACACCCAAAAAGCGTGCTGGAGACTCTTCTTGAAAAAGAAAATGACGTCGGTCCCATCAAATCTAATGAAATCAACGTACCTAATCTTTATCCTCTTCATCATGACGAAGAAAAGCTTCTCTTCCATGCATTGAATCATAATAAATTAGGGCTTTCACCTCAGAATGGAGGTAGTCATTCTTCCTCCACGTGTTTTCCCCGCCCTTCTTAACCCATTCATTGGCGAAGTAATCAGCCACCTTATTGGATTCTTTGTAGGCGTGGGACACTTTCACTTTATTGAATTTACTTAATAAGATTATTGTATCTTCGATCCAATTTTTAATGGTCCATGAGGGAGGGGTAAGCCCCAAAATGCAATTTATTATATTCATTGAATCACTCTCCAACCAAAGAAATTTCGTGTTCATCTTGAAAGCTAAGTTAACCGCATGATAAGCCCCTACAGCTTCCACAACATGATTAGTTGAGTATGTGATGTTACAAAGTAACAAAATTGTAACATCTTTGTCTATGTGAGGCTATAGGTTACAAAAGTACAAAACAATAACATCCTTGAGTATGTGATGTTACAAAGTAACAAAATTGTAACATCTTTTCTCTATGTGAGGCTACATAGTAGGTAATTAGTAACATATTGGTCACATAGTAGAGTGATATACTTGTTCATCACATATTTTGCAAGTCATTTTGTATGCGTGAATGATAGAGGACGTTGCATCAGCTTGGTAGTGGTGATCATAGTAAACTTCCCTAAGGAAAGTGCAAAGGCACTCAAGTTTAATGTAACTCTCTTGATATGTTGACAACGTTTGTTGAAGTTTCTCGATATCCATTGCTTCGACAAGAGGTGTTGTGTGGAACACAAGTTTGAACTTTCTTACAATTGCATGACAACTTCTAAAATGGTCAAAGCAAGATTTTGAACATTAGTTCCAAGACATTCTGATTTATTGACAGACGAGCATGACTCTGCTAGTATGTTTGTAGAATCCTTTGGAATGAAGGGGGTATCCATGATTTTGCTTGTATCCTCACTAGAGATTTGAATGATGGCATTATTATTTGAATTTTTAGCCATTTCATGAGAGAGAAATGAATAAATTAAAAGTATAAGTAAAAAATTATAAATCATAAATCTTATAATAAAATTTAAATAATATTGTAAATTTAAAAATAAAATTATAATATTTTTAAAAAAAGTTGTGTTTATATATATTAATAATAACATTATTATATATTAAATTTTCTTTACCTATATAAAAGTAAACCCTAAAAAATTGTTTCATATTTACTATACCATTAAAATCATTTTTATTAAAAAAAAGCTAAAACCTTGATTTTTTTCAAGCTAGCGAATGTTAGTAAAAGTTGGAAAAAATTCAATACGAACATGCAATGTTCTCGGCTCTCATCTTAGAATACACCTAATCTGATTTTGTAGGTTTTTCGGAGTCTGAGTGCGTGTAGATGGGAAACATGCAAGGAGATGGAAAGGGCACGCATAGAGGTAGGCATACATCATTTAGAAGAGGGTTTTTTCACATTTACATGTTTCCCTTATGATGCAGGAAAGAGAACAAAAAATATAGCTTAAAGGTAGAGTAAAATGGCAAGAAAAATGCCCATGAATATGAGGGATGACATGCAACCCAAAGAGGTTCTCCACAGAGCCCTTGATTTTCAATGAAACAACTAACATACATTTTGTGAAATATAGTTATATTAGGCAATGGTCCACTAAGGTTATTGCAAGAAACATTGCATACCACTCCTATTCCTATTCATACTATAGCTGGTATCTAGATAGCCTATTCCTACTCATATTTTAAGCAATTTGCAAACCTATAAGTTGACCAAGCTCGGGTGGCACAGGGCTTGAAAAGTAATTTCCGCCCATCTGTAGTTCTGTCAAATGAGAAAGCGTTCCAAGAATGCTAGGTATCCTTTTAGATAGTTTTTTTATCAGAAAGCATGAGCAACTCCAAAAGATTATGATTGCCAAGCTCTTTTAGAACATTGGAAGCAAAAGTATTTCTGCTCAAATCAAGTCGTTGTAGCTTTGTGCAACTGGCAAGCTATAGGGGAATGTTTCCAGTAAGCTTATTTGATGATACATTGAAAATCATGTTTAAATGTCACTCTAATTCTCAGTAGTTTACATGTTCAAAGATAAACTTTGTGTAATTACTACTCTCTTTTTGAATTCTAGTATTTTTTTTGTTTTCATTTCACTCTATTTTTATTTTCACCATGAAAAAAAATAAATCTCAAAGTTACTCTTCATATTGCTCAAATTCACTTAAAAATCCCACTTATTGACACATTTATTAACTGTTATTTTTACTTAATAAAAGTATTATTTATGCAACCATATATTATTATTAACTAATCTTATTTACTACTGTAGACATGCAAAATTAACATTCTGCATTTGATCAGGTTCATTCATCAATTGAACTAGATTTTGCATTAGGTCCATTCATCGATTGATTAGATTCACCTTCATTCATTTATCAGGTAATTCCATTAATTCCCATCTCCTAAGGTCATTTATCAAGTAAACATTATCATCAACCTTTTAATAAATCAAACATCCATTTAAATCAAATCCAAAATCACATTCCATCATTTTCTGATTTAAATAAATCAAATATCAAAGTCCTAAAAGTCAACTCACCTAATCATCATTAAACTAACATAATCATCATTTATTTAATCTAATCCTGATTAAATGCTAATCTCACCCACTTGCATTATCTAGATTTAGCCACTTGAACAAATAAATCAATTTATTGATTTATTAAAAACCCTCATTTTCCCTCAACATGACAAGTTGATTTGTCCCTCCAACATAGCATTTATTGTTGTTTTTCTTGTCCCCCTCTCAAAATTTATTGTAAATTTGAATTCAAATTCTCCCTCTCATGGGCACTCTTCCCAAATATTGCACAACCATTGGCCTATCATCACTTGACAAGTGGCCTATTCTCATTGGTGGATCTTTAGTCCCACATTCACCCTCTTGGCTAATCTCTCATCAAGAAAATCTATAAAAGAAGACCTTCATTCTCATTCATGGATCCACAACTTTTATGCAAGGTTACTCTCTTGATTTGAGAACTCATCTTGCCCACCATCTCCATTGCATTTGCATCATCTTGAGCTTTGATCAAGGATTGGGAAAGGGTCACTAGCACATGTGACACCAATCAACTATGGAATAGGTAACTTGTGGTTGCTTTCATAATGCTTGTAGTTTTCTTTCATCTTTTGTTGCATTTTTAAAGCATTTTCAAGGTATTTCATAGGAGTTTTTCTTAAGAGATTTGTAGGTGCTAACCCTTGTTTGAAGTTAGTGTTTACAGATTTCAAAAGCACACTCACAACTACCATAATTATTACTGTAGATAATATTAACTCTTATATATTCTCTGATTGGAATATCTGAAAGCATCTACAATTTGCAAATAAAACTACAACCCTAATCATAGGGTAGGTTGAGAAAAGCTCAAATTATCCCTGAGTGGTTTTCTTGAAGAGGAGAAAAAGGAATCAGACGAAGAGCATTATAAGGTCTATTCTTCTCAATAAATTTTCGTAGCTCTTTCTGTATCATTTGAGTTCAAGTATGCCCATTTTATAAGCTCAAATGGATTTTATTTCCGAAAGAAATTATTCTTTCTGAAGTTTAATGATTGACATTTTTTATAATGTTTAGCTTTTCCTGTATTTATTTGAGTGATCTAGAAGAGGTTTTTGGGTGTAAGTTTTCATTTTATTTTCAGCTTTCTATTCCACACACTTCCAACAACCTACAAAAAAAATTTCTTGTTCCAAAATGTTAAAAGATCAAGTAAAATAGATATTAACATTTCATCCCTTAAGATGTTATCTCGTACGGAACATGAATTGTAAAGAGAAATAGTTTTCCACTTTGGGGCAGCCAAGGGCCTCACTTGGCTTGCCTAGCTCTTTTTCTTCTGAACATTTTTTAAGGAATGGTACTTCTAATTCCATGGGGCACCTAAAATCTAGATAAAATTATATTTTATTCTCGAGTCAATAAACCCTAATGTTTTTTGGGGCATATGGTGGGGAAGTGTAGTCTAGAGAGGATGCACATGTGTGCTTTAAATCTTTCGAGTGTTATCGTAGAGAGGACTAACCATGGTTTGGTTTATCTATTCCCACTTCCTTGTCTTCATATGAGTTTGGTTAAACTACTTGATGGGGTTTGAGCTCCATGTATACATCTAATACAATTAAGCATGATAATATGAGGTGTGTAAAGTTTAAAACTTAAAGGTTTAGCTCATATTAAATACTATAAATTGAGACGTAAATCAGGTGGTGTATAATAATTATTTTAAGAATTGAAAATTTTAGAATTTGAAATGATATTTCAGTTTTTCATTTAATTTAAAATCATACTATCTAGTCTTCTATATGTAAGGGTGGATTTATAGTTGAGGAAAATTCTTATTCTTGTAGACTTGATCTGGTAAAAATAAAAATCCACTTTTTGTTTTTCTTGATTCACCATTGTTCCTTCTACGTTTTCTAATATTTGAGGGTTTGTAGTATTTAAGAACATAGACCACCATGAAAATGAAGAGTGATGTGCTGAAGTTAAAGAAATTGTGTAAAACATAAACATGGGTAATTTCTTCACAAATCTTAAGTTATATGGTTTTCTTCATACTTGCTTTTAAATTTTCTGGCCCTAAAATTTAGCAAGGGAGAAGTGATACCAACCATATATGGAGTGGATTTTTTTTTACTAAGTTGCAACATTTCTAGTGAATACATTTTAAGCACATACAGTAAATGGAGATATTGTAATAGTTATATATAAAGAAAAGAATTAAACACGAATAAGGAAAATAAAAACTTAACAACAAAGAAGAAATTTAAAGCTTAATAATTTCAACCACCAACTATAATTCTATAGTGTGTTCAATAATAATATAAATAGTTAGAGGTAAATAAAATACCTCCTTTCAAAGTCTAAAAATGTGAGGATAAGAAGTTGTCAAAGCACCTCCAAACCAAAGCTTCGAAGAGGTATTTTTCCAAAACAATGAAAACTGGAAAGAGTTGTTTGGAAAACTGAATGCAAATTGGAAGCAAGAACAAAAAATAGAAGTAAAATGATATTTTATAGGAGAGTAAATAAAAATATCTCTCCATGAAAAAGGCATATGCGGTGGAAAAAAGAGCATTAATATTTGGAGATAAAGTATAAAGGTGGTAGGGAGTAGATAGTTATTTGACTGCCAATAAAATATCTTATAGGCAGATAAAATAGTATAATTATATAAGGTGGTAGGGAGTAGATAGTTATTTTGATTGCGAGAAAAAATATCTTACACACAGATAAATTGGAATAATTAAACAATATATTAAATGTATACTATTGTAATTATAGTATTAATTATACATAGTTTTTTCTCTTTCAATAATATTAAAAAGAGATTAATTTATTTAAATTAAAATTTTCAAATAGTCACAAATGTATTATTTGCAAATAAAATTTTAATTAAGAATAAATAAATACATTATAATTTCAATTAAGAAAACAATTTTTTTTCAAATACGAGCAATTTTTTTATAAATAAACAGTTTCAACAAATATAAGGGCAGGTGCATGAAGTTGGGTACCAATTTTGTGGCCACTTTTCAATTTTTTTAAAAAAACGTGCTCGCCAAAATCAAAAAAATTGAACACATGGGTAATGTTAAGTTCTCTCTTCGCTATCCAACGATGTAACTTTTTTCACTTTTTGACAATGTTAAGTCTTTCATCAATAATTTCTTTTGTTTGTATGTCTATTTTTCCTAAAAAGTAGTGTTTGGTGTTTTTTTTGTTATAAATTAACCATTCATCAAAATTTCAAATACATTACATTTTTAGAAACTAGACTCCATTCTACAAATTTTAAAAAAGAAAAGAAAAAGAAAATGAATTATTTTCAAAAATTTGTAGGGGGAGCATGGCCAAAATTCTACTTTTTAGGAAATGCCCACTTAGAAAATTAGTAAAAAATCAAATGTTCATTAAAAAATTATCAGAAAAATTGTGCATCAACTAGATGCTGTTAGCTAACTTTTTACAGTAGCGATTTTAAAAATACTACAAAAAGGTTCACTATGCTCAGGTCGTACAAGAGTTGCTATGTTATTTTTACAGCACCAATTTGTGTACAACCCTCTTTTGAACCCCTTAATCTCAACTATTTTCAAAATAAATTAGTAGTTTAGAAAGTAGACTCAGATCACTTCGATCCTTGTTTTTGTTTCATCTCAAACTTTTGAGTGTAACTATCCTCAATTTCACATCCAAGGTCAGCATATCCTGGTTTCAGAAAAAAAAAATGGCCATTTAAGCCCCCTTTTTGGGAACCATCTTGGTGCACTTACCCATAAGCTAGACATATTTATAAGCTAGACATATTAAAAAAATAAAATTTATGTTGAAAGTTCAAATATAAATTAGTAATTTAGTTGAATAAAAAAAATATATCAATTTACTTGAAAAATAAATCCTTCCATAATTTATAACTAAAATTGAATATAATTGTTTCAAAAACTAAACAATGGATATTATATATATAAATAATAAAAGTATTGATTTTAATTTGGGGCTAGTAAAAAAACCTTCTTTTTATATACCTTAAAAAAGTACAGTAAAACCTATAAATTTGTACAAGACAATAATTTAATAAAAATAATAATTTCTAATTTCTTATATTAATTTATTGAGTTTAATATTATTATTTTATTGAGTTTAATATTATTATTAATTTATATACCTTTTTTGAATTTTTTTATTTTTTATTAATTATTTATTTATATATTTTATTTTATTTTATTGTAATTGATTAATATTATTTCTTGTATCAACTTAAAAAATTTATTAATGATATAAATAATTAAAAATATAATAATAAATAAAACTATTTTAATCATTGCATACAATAAGTTAAAAAAAAAATTAATGATATAAATAAAAATCAATTTTAAAATATAAAAGAATTTTAAAAATTATTAACTAAAATATAAAACTAAGATAAATCAAATTATATAATATGAATCAAATTAGAAATTATATATAATTCTAAAAATATGTATGCCTAGGTCAAAAGCTAGTCCTACAACAAATTTATTGCAGTTGCACCCAATATTTTTTTCATCTGCTATGTTAAAATGGAACTAAAGTCCAAAAGTAGTTCCTACCTTGAGTCATAACATATTAATTATAAAACAGAGTAGTACAAAGAGAAGTCCGCATAATCAGTCAATATTAAATTTTCAAAATCTTAATTTATTATTAATGAATTTATTTTATTTTTAACTTCCTATTCAGTTGCTTCCATGTCCGTAAATATCATATTTATTTTGTGGGGTCGGCGTGAATTAAGTAAAATGGCCGGACAAAGAGCAATAAATTGTATGCAGCGCGGGTAATGACGGGAAAACATTCGATGCAGTGTGGTAAGAGTTTTGAAGATAAAGATAAAAATGAGGAAAATAGGATCAATGGACCAAACTGTTTTAGTGGTCAACAGACTCATACCAGACATTCATCTGCAATTTTAGCTTTTCCCTTTTTAAATAAGATACACTTCAGCATAAAAAATTGACCATCACTCAAACAGCGATGACCGAACCCAAATAATTATGTGCCTGTCAAATTTAAGTGGAGAACGGAAAGGACTTTCTAATGACTTGGTTGCTACATGGCCATTTCTTCGCTGCTTAGTTGAATTAGTAGCCGACTTTCAACAAATATCAAGTCAGAGCTTCATTAAAGAAGCGACTCTTGTGATGGATGGAATCAGTCAACTATCGTAATTTTATATACTTTATGTGCGAACAGACTTCTTCTTCACTATTCACCTCCTTGCGGATCTTTTAATCATGCTATAAATACATTCATATAGCAAGCAAAATTATGTCAAAACATACTTATTGGGTTTCTATAATGCAATTTTACAGGTTAACCAAGCTTCTTCTACCCTTTCTAAATTAATGGCCAATCTCAACGAGATTAGAAGAATATATAAAGTTTTGATGAAAATGCGGATGGAGTTGTGAGTGTGGGTGAAATCAGTGGCTTTGTAAACAAACTTGGAATACCGATTTCAGAATAAGATATTGGATGTATGTTCAGTTCTTTGTGCAAAGATGAAGAGAATTGTAGCTGTGTGCAATTTGAAGAATTTGTGCATTTATATCACTCCATCTTCAACAATGATGACACATAATTAGAAGATGAATCAAAGGATTTGATGGAATCTTTCAGAGTTTTTGATCAGAACAAGGATGGATACATCTCTTCCACTGAGTTGCAACAAGTCCTCTCCTCGTTGGGACTGATTGCGCACGAGCAACACTGCCAAAATATGATTTACAGATTTGATTCAGATTGCAACAAAGTGTTGGATTTCATGGAATTCAAGAATATGATGACATCTAAAATCTCTTCATAATGAATGAAATTTAATTCTGGAAGCAAGATTGACTTGACTTGAATCTATGTATTAGCACCTCTCATTTTATATTTCATCATTCTCAAGAATAAAATATATATGATAACAAAGCTTTTGTTTTAGCTTCACTTTTCATCCCCAAACTAAGTTTTAATTTGATGTAGAAGAGTTGTGGATGGCATATCCTACGCTAGAGGGACCTAGATTACTATGGGAAGTATCATCAAAGTTGAGAAGAGGAAATTCTATGAATGAAGGATAAATTATTTTTTATTAATTTCAAAATTCACAAATAAAAATACATATATCTTCTAATTTTCTATAACAAATATCTCATTGCAAGTCAACAAATTTGTCATTTCTGTTAGAAATATGTAATCTCAACTATTTAATTGTGCCGGTTATCATCCATCTCTCCTTCGTATCAACATTTATGGCAAATTTTATAGGAATTCTTTTTGGAAAAGATTACGGGAGATTTGTTCTAATGTTCATTAAATCCTTATTTACTCTCACACGCTTTGTGGGTAGTAAGAGATAATAATATTATATTCATCCAGCGTAGCTTTTAGTTTTAATGTGTTTTTGGTTGTCGTCTTGTAGAATGCATGAAGAAGAAAGAAGAGCATCACAGCTCTGCAAAGAAGGTTGAAGAAGGGCATCAAAGCTCTGTTGTATCAATCCAATTTTAATATATAAATATAAATATGACTATGTCTATTTCTGTTGTGTTTCTATCTATGTTTTCTAAGCAATTTTTAATTGCAGTTGAATTAGTTTTCTTTTATTGTTGTATTCTCTTTGTTTTCTGGTCTGTTTTATTTTTGCTCCTCTGCCCCTTTACCCACATCTAGTATTAGAGCTATTGGTTCAAACTTCTAGTCTTTTTTCTGGGTCTGCACTTATTTCTTTTTTAACAACCATCAATGGCTTCCACAACCTCAATGTCTGGTGCTTCCTTGTCTAGCCTGCAAACCCCTCTTTTCACAGGAAAAAAATTATGAATATTGGTCATTGACCATGAAAGCCCTATTTAGGTCTCAAGATGTTTGGGAAATTGTTGAGAATGGTTATGCATAACCAACAGACCAAGCAACTTATAATGCTCTCACACGCGTAGAGAAAGATCCCTTGAAAGACCAAAGAAAGAAGGATGGAAAAACCCTTTTCTACATTCATCAAGCAATGCATGAAAGTATATTTCCAAGAGTTTCAGCAGCAACATAAGCAAAGGAGGCATGGGATACACTACAAACAACTAGGATCAAGGTAAGGACAAAGCTAAAACTACAAAACTCCAATTACTTAGAAAAGAATTTGAAAATATAAGTATGAAAGATTCAGAGTTTGTGGAGTTATTTTTTACTCGTGTTTTTGGGCTAGTAAATCAGATAAAATCTCAAGGGGAAACATTAGAAGAGACAAGGATAGTTGAGAAAATGTTAAGGGTTTTTCCTACTAAGTTTGATCCTTTAGTTGTTGTCAAGAGGAAACTAAGGATTTAACCCAGCTGACAATGGATGAATTACATGCATCTTTGATAAATCATGAATATAGGCTAAACAGATCACACACCTCCATTAAGAATGCTTTCTCATCTCAGACTTCAATAAGTTGTGGAAGAGGTAGAGGTAGGTTCACACCTAGGGGTAGAGGAAGAAATTCATTTAGAGGACGTAGCAGTAGTCCTACAAACCAAGGTGGAAGAGGACATAACAATGAACACTCTCAAAGTCATCCAAGTGGTCAAAGACAAGATAAGTCACATGTTCAATTTCATTACTAAAATAAGTATGGTCAATAAGTGTAGGAAGAAACAACATGATCGAGGAAGACAAAATAAAAATCCCCCAGAAAATTCTACAAAAAATTCTATGTTTATTGCATGCACAAATATTGCTGAATCAATTTCTACAAAATCACCAGTTGAATGCAATATGGTTCAAGAGAGTCCTAATGATATTTGGTATTTAGATTCTAGCTATAGCAATCACATGTCTAGAAATCTAGAATTATTTTCAAGCTTAGATAAATCAGTCACTTTAAATGTTACTCTTGGGAACAATAATCAAGTGAATATTATGGGAAAAGGCACTGTTGACATTCTAACCAAAAGGGGGAGCAAAAAGTCATTCATGATGTTTTTTATGTTGCTAGTCTAAAACATAATCTAATGAGTATTGTTCAATTAGTGTAAAAAGGATACAAAATTTACATGAAAAACAATGCATGTGTTATTCTTGATAAATATCCTAGTACTCAGCTAATAGAAGAGGTACAAATGATAAAAAATCAAATGTTCCCATTGAGGTTGAAACCTTATATCAGAAGTAATGTAGGTGAAGCTTATCATATGGTAGAAAATACACAAGCTGGAGCAACATTTAAGACTGAAAATTCTCAAGACGCCTCTCATGAGAGTTGCTCCAGAAAAGAACAAAGTTGCTCAGTTACTCTGAAAAAGAACAAGGCTACTCTGGAATAGAGCAAGGTTGCTCCAGAAAGATAGAAATTGGAACCAAAGATGAACAAAATGGTAATGTAACTATTCAAACAACCTTTCAGTTAGTGGTAAAGAATCAATCTTGGTTATGGCATCTGAGATTTGGCCATTTAAACTTTGGAGGTCTGAATTTGTTGCATAGAAAGAATATGGTTAAGGGGCTTCCATTGATTAAAAAACCAAAAAGGGTATGTGAAGCGTGCATCTTGGGTAAACAACATAGAGAGAGACCTTCTCTGTTGGAAAATTAGAAAGAGCATATAAACCACTTGAGATTTTTCACTCCGATATATGTGTACCAATGCAAACTCCTTCCATTGGAGGTTGCACATATTTTCTAACTTTCATTGATGACTATACAAGAAAGACATGGGTCTACTTTTTGAGGCATAAATATAATGCATTTGGAGTCTTTCAATAGTTCAAGGCTCTTGTTGAGAAGAAAAGTAGTTATTACATCAAAATATTAAGAATTGATAGAGGCGGTGAATATAGTTCTAATGATTTTCTGAATTATTGTAGCCAACATGGTATTCACAAACAATTTACAACCCGTTACACACCTCAAAAAAATGGTGTGGCTAAAAGAATAAATTGAACTATCATGGATATGGCAAGGAGTATGTTGAAATCAAAGCATTTACCAAATGAATACTGGGCTAAAGGAGTAGCAACTATTGTTTATATTTTGAATAGATGTCCAACTACAAGTGTAAGAAATGTGATTCCTCAAGAGCATTAGAGTGGTAGAAAGCACAATGTTTCTCACTTCAAAGTCTTTGGATAATTTGTATATGCTTATGTGCCTGAAGAGATGAGAATAAAATCGGATAACAGAGGTGAGAAATGTTTTTTTTATGGGTATTCAAAAGATACAAAATCTTACAAGTTGTTTAATCCAATTACAAGAAAAGTTATAATCAACAGAGATGTACAATTTGTGGAGAACGAAGCATGGGATGGAAGTGTAGAAAAAATAATAAGTGTAGCAGCAGCTGATCCACATGATGATATGATTGATGAAGTGATAGAACAACAAGGTATTCCTCAAGAAATACCTTCTTCCACTCCCAGACATGCAACACAAGTTGTAGCGCAAGCTACACCTCATTCTACAACAATAATTTCAAGAAATCAGAATTTTTCTTCCACATAGAAAAATCCACAAAGAACACCAGCCATAACACCATCTGGAAGTCCATCAAACTCAACTGATAGAAGCGGCTCATTGGATCCTACATTGGTAAGTTTATTACAACAAAAAACAAGGAGTTTGAGAGAGATATATATATATATATATATATATATATATATATATATATATATATATATATATATATATATATATATATATATATAAAGTTGATTTTAATGTTGAAACATCAAATTCTTTTTATGTTTTTGCTTTATTTTCAGAAGTTACTGATCCAATGTTCTTTGATGAAGCAATTAAGGATGAAGCATGGGCTGAAGCTATGGATTAAGAGATTGAAGCTATTGAAAAGAATAATACTTGGGAGTTGGTGGATTTCCCTCAAGGAAAGGATGTTATAAACATAAAATGGATTTACAAAACTAAGTATGGAATGGATGGAAATTTACTAACGCCTAAGGCAAGGTTGGTTGCTAGAGGCTTCAATCAGTAGCCTGGTATTGATTACACTGAAACATTTTCACCTGTAGCTCGCTTGGATACAGTAAGAAGTGTTTTGGCCATTGCAGCTCGAAAGAAGTGGCTTGTTTTTCAAATGGATGTAAAATATGGTTTTTAAAATGGTTTCATTGAAGAAGAATTTTATGTCAAGCAGCCAAAAGGATATGAAATTACAGGTCATGAAGGAAAAGTATACAAGCTAAAAAAGGCACTCTATGGACTCAAGCAAGCTCCTAGAGCATGGTACAGTCGAATTCATTCTTATTTAATTAAGAATGGTTTTAGTAGGTGCAATAGTGAGCCTACTTTATATATCAAGGTGGATGAAGAAGGTAAAATGTTGATAGTTTGTCTTTATGTAGATGATTTGATCTTTATGGGAGACCTTTCTATAAATCTCTTTAAGGCAGCTATGATGAAGGAGTTTGAGATGACTGATCTGGGTCTTATGAAATATTTTTTGGGAATAGAAGTTAAGCAATCAACATATGGTATTTTTATTTCTTAATCAAAATATGCAAGTGATGTATTGAAAATATTTAATATGTTGAATTGCAAGCCAACTCCTACGTAGTTGTGACAGGACTAAAATTAAGCAAAGAAGATGATGGTTGATTAATTGATCCTAGATTGTTTAAAAGGCTGGTTGGTAGTCTCATGTACTTGACTACCACAAGACCTGACATCATGTATGGTGTGAGCCTCATCTCAAGGCTCATGGAGTCTCCAAAAGACTCTCATTGGCAAGCTGGAAAAAGGATACAAAGGTACATATGTGGAACTAAAGACTATGGGATTTTATATTCAGCTATAGATGATTTCAAACTCATTGGATACACAAAAAAATGATTGTGCTGGAAGCACAGATGATATAAAAAGTACTTCTAGTTATTCCTTTAACTTTGGATCAGGTGTTGTATCTTGGGCTTCAAAGAAACAACCCATTGTCACACTTTCTTCAGTAGAAGCGAAGTATGTTGCAGCCACAACATCATGTCAAGCCATATGGATGAAAAGAATGTTAGCTAAGCTGATCCATAAACAATATGAAGCAACACAAATTTACTGTGATAATAACTCAACCATTGCATTGTCTAAAAATAATATTTTTCATAAAAGAAGCAAGCACATAGACACTAGATACCATTTTATAAGAGAGTGAATAACAAAGAAATATGTTTAGAGTTTTGTAGATCAGAAGATCAATTTTTTGATATTTTCACTAAACCATTGGCGAAAGATGCATTTGAATACTTGAGAAGTTGTTTGGGTGTTTGTGCTGAAGATGAATGCTCCAAAAAAATTTGTGCTAGTGCAGATGCTCCAGAACTTTTCAGACAGAAGGCAAATGCACCAAAACTTTTTGAGTAGAATTCTAGAAATGAAGATAGATGCACAAAAAAATTTAAGACAGAAAGTTAATGCACCGAAAAATTTCGTATAGTTTGATGCACTAGAACTTTGGATGCGCTAGAACCTTTTGTGAAGAAGATGGATGCGCCAAAAGTTTTTGAGTAGTATACTAGGCATGAAGGTGGATGCTCTACAATTTTTTTAGCAGATTGTCAACTAGTTGAGATTAAGGGGGAGTGTTAGAAATATGCAATCTCAACTATTCAATTGTTCCAGTTATCATCCAGCTCACCTCCATATCAACATTTATGGAAACTTTAATAGGAATGCTTTTTGGAGAAGATTTCGGGAGATTGTTCTAATGTTGCATTAACTCCTTATTTACTCTCACATGCTTTGTGGGTAGTAAAAGATAATAATATTATATTCATCCACCATAGCTTTTAGTTTTAATGCTTTTATTGTTGTCATCTTGTAGAATGCATGAAGAAGAAAGAAGAGCATCGCAACTCTACAAAGAAGGTTGAAGAAGGGCATCGAAGCTCTATTGTATCAATCTAGTTTTAATATATAAATATAAATTTGATTGTGTCTATTTCTATTGTATTTCTATCCATGTTTTCTGAGCAATTTTTAATTGCAATTGAATTAGTTTTATTTTACTGTTGTATGCTCTTTGTTTGTTGCTCTATTTTATTTCTACTCCTCTGCCCCTTTACCCACAACTTCTTTCTAATATATAATAAAATTAGTGATATGGACCTCAATATTAATTTATTTTCTCCTTTTTCAATTAGCAATGTTACTGCATGTCAACCCTTACAAATGAAAATGAAATTACATTAGGAATGAATTGGGAGCTCGATGCTGCTATTACGCAGCCCGCAAAGGCCTAATTAGCCTATGTGGTGTTGTCGTGGTTGAGGGGGACATTACATGTGCCTCCAAAGCCATTGTGAAGCCTTGGAGTGTGTTGGGTTTGTGCATGCAATGCAGGGTGTGAGCTTCTTCACGGATATGTGTTTATTTTGTCATTGTTCTTTTATTTTTTTGTCTAGTTTAGGTTTGTGTGTTTGGTGTGGTGTGGGTGCTTTGTGCATGGCACCTTCTAGGGGTCCCAAGGACCCCTCTTAGCCTTCTTTTAAAATAGTGGATGTAAAAAAAGATTCGTCATCCTCTGGGTATGGTGATGTAGTAAACTTCCTCTTGCATGCTACAATGGAATCAAGGTTGAATTATTCTTCGAAAATGAGATCAAAACCAATGCATTGCCTAGAAAGGAGCAAGGATCACCCAGTTGTCATGATCAATCTTGAAGATGTTGCAGAAGATGTTATGTACTTAGTAGAACACACATTAATTTGCAAGTTCATGGGAGTTTGTATTTCACTACTATTTTTTGAGGCATGGGCATGAAGAAACTAGAATCTGAAAGGGGATATGGAGATTATTCTAGGGGAGAATGGTTATTTTTTTATATTTGGGAGGTATTTTCCATAGCATGTCAAATTGTGATATTTCTATTAGGATTCAACTATGCAGTTTTACGAGTCAAACTCATTGACTCATGTTTCATGAGTAGTGGTTCATAAGAATCCATATCTCATGATAATGAATGGTCCACTTAGAACTCATTGCATCTAGGTGATTCTCATAGAGGGGAAGCATTGGGCATTCCTAGGAGGTCACCCATCCCAGTACTACTCTAGCTCAAGCGTGCTTAACCATGGATTTTTCGCCAAGGTTAAGCCCACTTAGCTTGTAACCCCATTTGCAAAACCTTCAACAAGCATTGTGCCTTTTGAACCATTCATTATAGAGACCCTTTAGCTCGTCAATTGATGTAGGAGGTATTTTCCACAACATGTCAAATTGTGATATTTCTATCATGATTCAACTGTGTAGTTTTACGAGTCAAACTCATTGACCCATGTTTCATGAGTAGTGGTTCATAAGAACCCATCTCTCATGATAATGAATACTCAAAACTCATTGCATCTAGGTGATGCTCATAGAGGTGAAGCATTGAGCCTTCCCCAAAGGTCACCCACCCTAGTACTACTCAACCTTAAGCGAACTTAACCATGGAGTTTTCCCCAAGGTTAAGCCCACTTAGCTTGCAACCCAATTTACAAAACCTTCAGCAAGTGTTGTGCCTTGTGAACCATTCATTATAGATCCCTTTTAGCTCATTAATTGATTTGGGAGGTATTTTCCACAATGTGTCAAGTTATGATATTTCTATCAGGATTCATCCATGTAGTTTTATGAGTCAAACTCATTGACCCATGTTTCATGAGTAGTGATTCATAAGAACCCATCTCTCATGATAATGAATGGTCTACTTAGCACTCATTACATCTAGATGATGCTCATAGAGTTGAAGCATTGGGCCTTCCCAAAAATTCACCCATCCTAGTACTACTCCAACTCATGTGTGCTTAACCACAGAGTTTTCCCCAATGTTAAGCCCACTTAGCTTGCAACCTGATTTGTGAAACCTTTAGCAAGTCTTGTTCCTTGTGAACCATTTATTATAGAGCCCATTTAGCTCATCAATTAATTTGGGAGGTATTTTCTAGAGCATGTCAAATTGTAATATTTCTATCAGGATTCGACCATGTAGTTTTACGATTCAAACCCATTGACCCATGTTTCATGAGTAATGGTTCATAAGAACCCATCTCTCATGATAATGAATGTCCACTTAGCACTCATTGCATCTAGGTGATGCTCACAAAGGTGAAGCATTAGGCCTTCCCTAGAGGTCACCCATCCCAGTACTACTCTAGCTCAATGTGTGCTTAACCACAAAGTTTTCCCCAAGGTTAAGGCCACTTAGCTTGCAACCCCATTTGCAAAACCTTTAGCAAGTGTTGTGCATTGTGAACCATTCATTATATAGCCCATTTATCTCATCAATTGTAGACATTGGACTCTGACTTTGCTTCATCTCACAAATGATTGTTCTTTCATGGAATGCAAGGGGTCTAGGTTGCAAATCTAGTTGAAAGGCCACCCGTGATTTGATCCATGATCACAATCTTGATATTATTTTTATCTAAGAAACTAAACTTTCTATGGATGAAATGAGGAATGTTTCTTCCAAATTTTGGAAAAGAGGTCTTTAATAGTGTGTTGGTGTGTAAGGATCGGTTGGGGGTGTTGCTTGTATTTGGAACCCATGTAAGATAACTATTCTTTGGTAGGTTTCTGATAATAACTCTTTATTATTGCTTGCATTCTTTGACTTTGGAGTGGTTTCTCTTTTTTCAAATGTTTATGCACCTAATGATTTTCTAGGTAAAACAGTGTTGTGGTCTCATATTAGATTCATTATATATTTGGCAGCATTTTTTCCTTGGATTCTTATAGAAGACTTTAATTCTATTTGTTGCTCAGAGGAAAAATATGAGGGGTGGATCATTTGGGTCCTACTTCAACCTTGATGTGCGATAATATTTATGTTCTCAATTTGGTGGATGTGAAGCCTATTAATGGGACTTTTACCTAGCATAACAGAAGGTGTGGAGAGGGTTCTATGTCTGCGAGGCTAGATAGATTGTTGATTTCAGACCATTAGATTTGGGATTGATGGGCTTCTTCTTCTTAAATCTTGGGATGGAAGGTTTAGATCATTGGCCAGTCAATTTCTCCTCCCTTTGGTTTCATATGTCCAAAAACTCTCCCTTTAAATTCAAACTCATGCGGCTTCATAATCCTAGCTTATACCAACTAGTTGAGAGATGGTGGTCTGAAGGGAAGCCTGCCTTTGGTACTACTCTGTTTTCCTTTTTCAAGAGGCTTTAGTATGTTAAATACAAGATCAAAAAATGGAATAGAGCTTCTTTTGGAAATATTTTCCTTGATAAATAGCAAATTTAGGCTCTTTTGGATAGCATCACTTTTAGAATTAAGGAAGAGGGCATGATGGTGGATTTTCTCCAGGAAGAGACTAAGCTCTCTAGGGATCTTCCTGAATGGGAGTGAAAAATAGGAAAATTGGATCTTTATAACCTAGGTCATAGAACACCACTATTCTCTTATTATCATTCAGTAATGTCCTAGGAGTCCTAATTGGATTGACTATCAACCTCAAAAAGTGAGTCAATTCTCAATAAGGAGGACCTAGGAGGGGGGGTTCTTTAAGCCTTTAGGGGTTCACCACCAAGAAAATGCTTGGAAAATACAAATGAACATTCAACCTACAAAACCTAGTAATGTAAGCCAAATAATGTGTGCAAATGATGAAATTAAGCTACACCAAGTTAGGGTATGTGTACCTAGGAAGTCTAGAGATGTTGTGAGGATTTTGGAAATCCAAAGAAACTACCCAAATATGCCAGGGAGGATAAATATGCCCAAGGTGACGTATTAGTCCCACTATTGTTTTTCGGGGAAGATGCAAAGTCTTCGGATGTCGGAACCAGATCTGAAGGAATCTTTGAAAAATATGCTTGGGAGGACTAAGATGGCCAAGATGGCATATTAGTCCTATTCTAAATTTCTAAAAACTTTGAATGTAGTCCTAAGCTCCAAGGTCTACACTTTCTTCCCCTTCGATCTTAGGTTTTGAAACTTCCAGATTCGGCATGTAGGTGAGTTTTTGTGAAGATGACAACTTTGTAATTAAACTTTGCAACTTTTACAACTTTGCACTCCAAATAATCTTCAAGTATTCAACCTAAACCTCCAAACAAAAACATTCAAGAGGGGAAAAAATTGTTTATTATTAGTAAATGGGGGTTTTCCTTGGTCAAACCCCGTGTAGGTAATTAAACCAAATGATGAAATGAATGAGATGAAGCATGAAATGTGAAATATATAAATGGTATCACCTTGGATGATGTATTGTGAAATAAATCTGCAATCTACCATGTAGTGGCCATGAAGAATGTAGATCTTGGATCCTTGGATATGATGTGAACAATAGTTACAAATAGATCTTCAATGCTACATCCACAATCTTGGCTCAACAACATGAATGGATGCACTAAACCCTTGACATGATGCTTGAATCTTGATGATGGCTTCAAATGCTTGATGAATTGCTCCTGAATGCATAAACTTTCCTTAGGAATGAATAATTGAATGCTTGTTACATGAAAATAAGTGGAGGAATCTCCTATTTATACTTATTCATTCTTAATATCTGGAAATTGCACCACAACAAGCTAACATAGGAAATCATTAATTAAAGGAGGCTAAATTCCACCAGAATTTGAAATTAAATCCCAGAAATAAACCAAGGAGGACTAAGATGCCCTAGGTGGTGTCTTAGTCCCAAGGCTCAGATCTCGGGGCATAGACTCCAAAAAGGAACCTTTTCAGGTATATTCAAAATTAGGGTCCTAAGACCCATGGAGGATAAAGATGCCCTAGGTGGAATTTTAGTCCCAGTCTACAAATCAAGGACACATAGATAAAATTATTAAATGATCATTTATCTTTTGATGTTTTTTAGGATTAGCCATAAAAGTATATAGTTTATGATGCAGAGTCTGGAGGCTCAACCTTAATCAACTTGGAAACCTGACTTCAAGAGGTATCCAGAAAGATTAAAATGACCACATAAAGTAATTCAACCAGCCTTCCAAGTTCTACAATCATCAGAAGCACAATTTCCCAATTTCACTCCTAAACCCCAGTTTTAGTGCAAACCAAGTTTAGGCATTTTCACCAACATTTTCCAAAACACCTAACAAAATCAAGGATGATTAAGATACCCTTTTGGAAGTTATAAAACATACAGGAAAACCAATATCAACTCTTTTGGACAAACTCAAAGATCCAATACTCCTGCCATGGAAAAGGCTAGTGGATTAGCCCACTTTTACAAAGAAAGTACCCTTTAAACTCCACCAAAATTTATGAAACCTTGGGGAAGAAATTAAAATGCCAAAAAACTACTAAATCCACCACTAGTTTCCAGAAATCACTCTTCCAACATAGCACAGCCTAAAACCCTTGATTCTAGGCCTTCAAAAGGAGGGTTTATTGTAAATCATACCTCCAGACCTTTCCAGACCCTGCCACCTATTCAAACATGCATAATTATGCCTGCACAAGCTTTAAAATTGATCACATAGGTTATTTCTTCTAGAAAACTCATAAACCATCATTTAGTTCCTCACTTTCACAAGGAAAATCATCCAAATTCAACCTAGGGCAACACCCAAAACCCACAAACACACTTCCTCTGACTTGAAAATAATTTGGAAACCTATTTGACAACAAATGGGGTCATTCCACCGAGTTACAATTTCTATAGTAGGTGGAATGCCCTAAAAACTCATTTTAATACTTCAAACCACCAATTTACACCAAAACAGGGCAGTTTCAGTAAAATGTCAATAAAATCATCTAAACTCAATGAAAATTCACCAAACCACTTTCAAATGAAATCTGACACTCTCCTCTTTCCAACCATAATAGTGTTGAGCCCGTATAGGGCTTACAAAGGTCGTACCACACATTTTAGCAGAAAATTTACATAAAAATTTCTAGAAAGCAACCTTTTTTTTCATTATAACTTCAAAAAAAATGATTCAACAATGATGCCTCAACCATGAGAGGCTTATTTAACATCTAACCACCCTTAGAAACATCCTCCAACTTGAATTTTAATTAGTTGGACATTGGAAACCAACTTTTTACCGATTAGACCCCTAATTGCCTAGTTTTGCACTTTTAACAATTTGTTGACAATAAGTACATTTTTATGCAACCTTTTGCATTTTTTGAACTAAATAACATCAAAGACCCATAATTACATCATTAATAGTCCCAAAGACCTTATTTAACATAAAAATTACTCATAATATCACTAACTCCTAGACTAACCCTCATAGAATTCACTTTGCAATTACATGTTTTTAGGTGCTCCTGCACCATACTCCCCAGGTACAAAAAATTTATGCCCCATAAATTACTCCAAAGGTTTTCTCCAACTCTCTGCACAATCCCTTCAAACCTGCTCCAAGTCACTTGCATGGAAATCTTCCTCCAAGGGACTTTATACCCTTCATACTTTGCTTTGACTGCAGCTTGCCATGCTTGATCCTGCTCAAATGAATCTGCTTGCTGCCTTTTGTCTTCATTAACACCTGCAAACAAAAATTCAATACAAAAACTGAAACAACCATGCATTAGTGTCTCTTTTTCATGCTCTTCCATGAGCCTTGGCCAATTATACATGTAGTTCTGCCCTTCAATTCTATTATTTGCAACATAATCTGCATTTTTCCCTTCCACTTTCATTTTAACCTTTGGTCTGACCACTGTCAAAAGGATGAACAAATCAGTGATTCCCTTAACTCTCAGCCCCTTATCCTTCCACTTCACACCTGCACTCAAATTAATTATGCTTGGATCCCTTTCCTCAATAGCATACAATAGCCTAATTGCTAAACTCAGCAACCAAGGACAACTCACTGTCCCAATCTCATATTTTCCTCTCTTCTCCAACTCAGTTGGAGACCACACACACTGTCTTCTCTTAGCCATTCCCTGGCCTAGCACCTTCAACCTCTCAATCCTAGCCTCTGTCCTTATTGCAAATATTTGCAAAACCTTTGCCATATGTTCTTCACCTCTAATGGTGACCAACCTCTGCTCAACTCCTATAAAATTTCCAAACTCTTCCATAGTCTCCTTCACTGTTTTCTGCCAATCTTCATAGCTGACTGTCATTTTCCTGACTTCCACAACCTGCTCATTATCTTCAAGCCTTTCAAGACTTCTTTCATTCCTCTCATCATTTTTCTTTTTAGTCACTTCCTCATTCTTCATTTTCTCAGTTTCCAAGACCTTTTTACCCTCTGTCACACAGTCCACTGTGTTTACAATCCCTATCTTTTCATCACTTACACTTGCTGTCAAGGGACACTCTACTGCCCCAATCATGATCTTGTCATAATTTTCAAGCCTTTCATGGCTTTCCCCAACTTTCCCACCTGTCTTATCTGCATCTCTTCTTTCCCCTTTAACATTCTCAGCCTTCAAAACTTCCCTGTCATCAATTGTTCTACCTTGCTGCAGCTCATCTTCTTTGTTATCAGACTTTTGTGATTGCCCAATACCCTGTCCAGTCAGCAGACATTGCTCATCTCCTCTATAGACCTCACTAGGCCTTCCTTGGTTCTCCATTGGTAATTCTCCTTCATTCTTATTCTCTTCTCTTTGAGAAATCTTTGCCCCAAGTGCCTCCTGCTCACAATACTCTATCTCAGCTTCTTGTACCACTGTGTTTTTCATAGGTGTCTGCCCTTGAACACCATTAACCTGCAATGAACAAACTTATTTTTGTCCTTTATATTCAACACAATCCTCAAGCTTACCTTGCTCTTTTAAGGTCATTTCATGTTTGACCTTCACTTCCCTTGTCTCCCTTATGTCTTCAATCTGCACTGTCCTTCCCAATGCTTCTTCATGATGTTTTTCTTTCTCCATTGCAACTATGCTATGCCCTTTTTCCTCATCCTTGTCTTTATCTGCTTTATATCCTAAGAACTTGTGTCTTTCCTGCAATATCACCCTTGTTCTCTTGTCTTGGCCATCTTCCACCAATGAAGTCAAAACATAAATCCTCCCATCCTTTTTAATTTGGTAATTATTATCCCTGCCATAGTACACAGCAAATCTTTCCCAACACCATGGTTTCCCAAACATTAGATGACAAGAGTGCAATGGTACAATATCACATAATATTTTGTCCTTATATTCACCTATTTCAAATTCAACCCATGATTGTTCTTTAACCAAAAATGTGTTCTCACCATTCATCAATGAAACATAATAAGGTGAATCATGTGGGAACCTTTCTAAGTTCAATTTTTCAACCATTTCAAGAGCTACCAAGTTATCCAAACTACTTGAATCAACCATAACCTTGCATATCTTACCTTTGCACTTGCACCTAGTCTTGAAAATTTCATTCCTCATATGTTTCTCCTTCTCATTCAAACCTCTGGTAGCCATGATGTCCTTTCTCCTTCAATTTTTAAGAGATCTAGTTCCTCGCTCTGATACCACTCTGATGCAGAGTCCGGAGGCTCAACCTTAATCAACTTGGAAACATGCCTTCAAGAGGTATCCAGAAAGATTAAAATGACCACATAAAGTAATTCAGTCAGCCTTCCAAGTTCTACAATCATCAGAAGCACAATTTCCCAATTTCACTCCTAAACCCCAGTTTTAGTGCAAACCAAGTTTAGGCATTTTCACCAACATTTTCCAAAACACATAAAAAAATAAAGGATGATTAAGATACCCTTTTTGAAGTTATAAAACATATAGGAAAACCAATATCAACTCTTTTGGACAAACTCAAAGATCCAATACTCCTGCCATGGAAAAGGCTAGTGGATTAGCCCACTTTTACAAAGAAAGTACCATTTAAACTCCACCAAACTTTATGAAACCTTGGGGCAGCAACTAAAATTCCAAAAAACTACTAAATCCACCACTAGTTTCCAGAAATCACTCTTCCAACATAGCACAACCTAAAACCCTTGATTCTAGGCCTTCAAAAGGAGGGTTTATTGTAAATCATACCTCCAGACCTTTCCAGACCCTTCCACCTATTCAAACATGAATAATTATGCCTACACAAGCTTTAAACTTGATCACATAGGTTATTTCTTCTAGAAAACTCATAAACCATCATTTAGTTCCTCACTTTCACAAGGAAAATCATCCAAATTCAACCTAGGGCAACACCCAAAACCCACAAACACACTTCCTCTGACTTGAAAATAATTTGGAAACCTATTTGACAACAAATTGGGTCATTCCACCGAGTTACAATTTCTATAGTAGGTGGAATGCCCTAAAAACTCATTTTAATACTTCAAACCACCAATTTACACCAAAACAGGGCAGTTTCAGTAAAATGTCAATAAAATCCTCTAAACTCAATGAAAATTCACCAAACCACTTTCAAATGAAATCTGACACTCTCCTCTTTCCAACCATAATAGGGTTGAGCCCATATAGGTCGTACAAAGGTCGTACCACACATTTTAGCAGCAAATTTACACACAGAAATTTCCAGAAAGCAGCCTTTTTTTTCATTATAACTTCAAAAAAAATGATTCAACAACCATGCCTCGACCATGAGAGGATTATTTAACATCTAAGCACCCTTAAAAACATCCTCCAACTGGAATTTTAATTAGTTGGACATTGGAAACCAACTTTTTACCGATTAGACCCCTAATTGCCTAGTTTTGCACTTTTAACAATTTGTTGACAATAAGTACATTTTTATGCAACCTTTTGCATTTTTTGAACTAAATAACATCAAAGAACCCTAATTACATCATTAATAGTCCCAAAGACCTTATTTAACATAAAAATTACTCATACTATCACTAACTCCTAGACTAACCCTCATAGAATGCACTTTGCAATTACATGTTTTTAGGTGCTCCTGCACCAGTTTACTAGGCTTGTGGATGCATAATAGAACCAATTAAGCCATAAATAAGCATAAATAAAGAAAGGAAATCCCAAAAAAGTATGAAAATGCAAGGGTATGCATTTTACTACACTACAAGGAGTTATGAGAGGAGATTTTTTGGAAGTAGAAATCTCGTATTGGTTGGCTTTAGGAAGGGGATAAGAACAGGGTATGTGCAGGATTATCATGGAAAAAATAGGCCCTTAAGTGGCAAAAAATTCAGAAAAATTAGAGTTAGGCAACTTGACGTAAAAATTTAAGTAAGTTATCTATATTATTTAAAAAATATGTGAGAATAGAATCTATAGAATATTGAATGTAGCTTCTAAACTGTAGACTAGGCTTGTTTAAAAAAATAAAAAATCTATTTGCTGAAAATTTGAAATTTCAATGCAGTAGTAATTAAATTTCAGGGAAAAAAAAAGTAGGTGTCTATCTAATCACCATAACCACAATAAAATGATAATATTTTTTTATAAGATTTTAGATATAAGTAGAGGAGTTATGTCCCGATGTGATGCATATTTTTTTGTATTTTTTTTCCAAGTAAATAATTAATTATGAATATCTTATTACAACTTTTAAAAAATATAAAAACTTGTATGTCTAACCACCTTAACTTGGTCAAAACTTTATGAAATTCAATTTTTCGTTTTTTAATCCTATATTATGTGAAGCGTCGAATGCGATGCATGTTTTGAATTCAAAAAAATTGATACTGTTTGAAAGTTATAGATGTTTTTCAATCAACCTATCAATGAGTACTTTAGTCATAATTTGAATGGAAAATGAATAATAATTACTTATTCAATTCAAAGTAAGGCATAATTTATATTGATGGAAAGTTGAGAATCTCCTTTAAAAACCCTTTTTGTTTCATCAATTTTGGGTAAAAAGTTGTCAACCACATACCCATCATATTGCCACTTTTTGGCCCATCATGATCTTGCACATACCCAACACCACTTGTTTTTATAGTTGTGTTGAAGAGAAGAGGTATGGTAATCTAGTTACTTCTATTATTTATGGTCATGGGGATCTTCTCTCTTCTTTTCAAACCATTTCAAAGGATGTTGTCAGTTTCTTTTCTGCCCTTTTCACAGAGCATTCCTAGATGGCAATGGATGAAGAGGATATTTTCCTTGATTGTATTCCTTTGGTGATCTCCAAGGAGATGAATAACTTCCTTCTAAAGCATGTTTATCTAGAAGAGGTTGAGAACATTATTTCCTAGATGAAGAAAGGTAAGGCAACTGGTCCTAGTGGCTTTCCAATTGAGTTTTTCCAAGAGTTCTAGGATATCCTAAAATTTGAATTGTTGGAGGTGGTTAGAGAGTCTCAAGCTAATAAGAAGATGCTCCATGCTTTTAACTTAAACTTCATTTCTCTCATTCCTAAAAAATATGGGGCCAATTCCTTTGATTTTTTTAGTCCTATTACTTTTTGTATTTGTCTTTTAAGATTCTCACTAACCTGATGGTGGAAAGGTTGAAAACTTGTTTGGCTTCCTTGATCTCTTTGGAACAAGGGGGTTTTTTCAAAGGTTGTCAAATTATAGATGGGATTGTGGTGGCAACGAAATTTTTGAACTCCATGTTCTCTTCTAAGGAAAAAGAAATGTTTATAAAATTGGATATGTCCAAAGATTATGATAGAGTCATATGGTCTTTTCTCTAGTGTATGCTTGCTTCTTTCAAATTTGATCTTGACTGGATTTCTTTTGTTATGAGTTTTGTTTCTTCATTCTCCTTCTCTATTTTGATTAATGGATTTACCTCTCCTACCTTTTCGGCTTCGAGGGGTCTCAGGAAGGGAGATCATCTTTCTCCATATTTCTTTATTCTATTGGCGGAGGGTTTGGGTAAATCGTTGAGGTGATACAAGGATACTATCCTAATTAAGGGGTAGAGATAGAACTAGCGACTAGACTCCCTAACTCACCTCCAGTTTGTTGATGATATTTCTTTGATTGGTTTGGAAAGAATTGACGAGTTAGTTAATTTTAGAAAGGTTCTTGATATTTATATAGCTATGTTTGGTTAAAAGATTAATAAGGGAGAGTCTAATATCATTTTATTTAATACTCCCAAACTAATTCAAAATAGGATCACTCACATTCTTTGTTTTCAGATTGGTAGCCTTCCCATGGATTATCTAGGCATCCCCCTTTGTGTGGGAAACATGAATAAGAGGCACTGGCAGGTGATCCTGGATATTTTTTTCTCAAAGGTCAATCACTGGACTTTTTGATGGCTATCTTTTGTTGGCAGGTTGACTCTCCTAAAATTTGTCTACAGGCTCTCCCTCTATATAGGTTCATTGCTTTATCTACTCCTAATGGATTTCTTAAGGAATACAATTCTATTTCTAGGAAATTTTTATGGGAAGGAAATCTGGAACATCAAAAGTGGAGCTTGGTGAGTTGGAACTAGGTGTGTAAACACAAGGAGTGTGGTGGTTTGGGTCTAAGGCACTTAGGGCACAATAGTCTATCTCTTACTACTAAATTATTCTAGAGGTGGCGTACTCTTCCTAATCAACAATGGGCCCACATTTTGAATTATAAATATCTTGGTGGGGTGGCCACTATGGATATCCCAAGCATGGAATTAACAAGAAAAGGTTACATGATTTGGAATACTATAAAAGGAGGTTCCACACTCATTAAGGCGAGTCTCTTTTGGATTATTACTAAAGGAAATCTTGCACAATTTTGGTCTAATTCTTGGGATGATCACCCACCAGTCCTTTTCTCTCACCCTCATCTTTAGGATTTAAGTGAATCTTTTATGGAGGTTGGATGGTCCAATGTTGATAGTTTTAAGATCTCTTCCTCTTTAGGGACCTCTTTTGTATATCAGTTGTGTCACCCTATTACTTGGCCTGGCGGGGTATCTCTAGAGGTGAGAAGCTCTCTGTCATCGATCATTTATGAGTGTCCTTGTAGTTCTTTGGAGGAGAGTGATGTGTTGTCTTGGGGTAATGACCCTAATGGAAAGTATACGATGGCTCAGGGTTATTCTACTTTTCTTGGTCAACTTGGTGATTTAGAGGAGAATCCCTGGTGGAAAATAATTTGGAATAAGAATGTATGGCCCAAGTGTAATCTATTCATGTGTATATTGAATCTAAAGAAATTCCTCACTTGAGAGAATATTAAGAAAATGGGTTTTTGTGGTTCCTCACTTTTATTTCTTTGTGGAAACAATGAGGAACAACCATCTCTTCTTCCAGTGCTCCTCATCTAAAACTTGGATACATGTTGTGGTGGAATTTTTGGAAGAGGCAATTTGTTCAAGCTTCATCTTTGTATGATATTTAGGAAAATTTGGGCCTTCCTCTGATTTATGCTTCTTACCTTGTGGTTGCTTGGGATTTGGGTCCTTCTCTAATTATCTGGAAAATTTGGCTGGAGAGAAATAGGTGAATTTTCTAGGATTATACGTAGGTTATCCTCCAGATTCAGCTTAAGATTAAAAGTATGCTCAAGGAGACTATCAAGGCCAAGTCTAATCTAGGGGAGCCTTTTTCCTCAAATGATTCTAGGTTATTTTACCTTTTGGAGCTTTCTAGGGCCCCAGAGGCTCATTTCTAGCTTCGTTCCAGGATGAAGGTGTCTTGGATGGGCAAGTGGAGTCCACCCCCAATGTATTTCTATAAAATTAACACATATGGGTTTTCTCATGGTAACCCTGGTGTTGTAGGTTTTGGTGGAGTGGGACATGATTGTATGGGTCATGCTCTTTTTTTTTTTCCATTTATATATTGAGTGCATTCCAATAATCAAATGGAGGCTTAGGCTATTCTTCCAGATTTTTAGAAATCTTGTAAGTTGGTTTGGCAAAAGGTGATATGTGAGATGGATTCAATGATTCATGTCTCTCTACTTAAAAAATAGGATTTCAAGAATTCTTCATGGAGATTAGGCAAGATTGCTTGAAAAATTCTCAATCTGGCCTCAAATATTTTTTCTATTACCTTTGTGTAGAGTCCTAGGGAATGGAACAAAGTGTCTGATTGTCTAGTTGAATGGGCTTATAATGAGATGGGAGTGTGGTCTATTTGGAGTTGGGGCCAGGTTGATCAACAAAACCATCAACAACTTTCATAGTTTCTTCATGAGGATCATAAAGGTTAGGTGTGCAAGGTTGGTTTGGTTGTATCGTCTTTGGTGTTGGGAGGATGGATGGTGTGGAGGATTTTTAGATTTTGGTGATCTCTCCTTAGGGCCTGACTTTGATATTACTTTGAAGCTTTGGGGGTTTTTGTCCCTTATGTTGTAATTTTTTCTTTTCTTTCAATAAAATTCTCAATTAGCAATGTTACTGAGTTTCAATCTTCCCTTAAATTTTTATTTAAAATAAACATACTCAAACTTGTAAAAATAAGTTTTCAAGATTTCTTTTGCAAATATTTCAAAAAATATATTATTTCTTAACTAACATGATTCCCCATGTGATGGTGAAGGGTGTCTAAATGATTATGCTTATATATATATATATATTCTTTATTAATATGAATATTATCAATCTTGGATATCTAAGAGATTTTTCTTGTAAATAAATATGTTTACACTTTAAGGAGATTTATTTCAAATTTATTTTTAGAAATATGTAATTGAAACTTAATACATGTTATTTATTTTTATGTATATTAAATCTTATCAAAATTGATTATTATATAAGGAAACCTTACAAACCAAGTAAACATTCTCAATTTAAATATTATCTTTTAATTTCAAATTTAATATTCTTATTAATTTTGACCTTTAATTTTAAAAATATAATTAATTTTTTTGGTCTTCTTATCAACCGTAACTAATAAGATATTTAAAACAAAAATACATCTCTTTAAATTTTTATTAACTTATCATTGCTAATAATACATAATAATATAAAATTTATAATATATATATAAAGAGATAAAGAGAAAGAGAGAGTTCATACTTGGTTACAGTTATGATTTTATGAAAGGAAACTTGTTAAAATTTCTAAGAAATTATTTCTAAAGAACATTAGGAGTCCATTTTAATGTAAGGGGTCCTATTAAATTAGTTAAGGAAATTTTTAATTTCTTTCTTCCACACTAGCTAACTAGCAGTCGCATGCACAACATGCAACGATTAGTCGATAGGGGCCCACCGCAAAAGGTAGCTTAATGGGGGAAAGGAGAAAGCTTGTTTTTGGAAGAGCAAAGTGAATTTGAAAGGCAAGAAAAGCTATGTAAACCCCATCTTATAGTGCACTTCTTTATTGTTAAGTGATGAGAAATGCAGTAGAGATTAAAAAGAATTTGTGTATATAAGGAGATTGATTTTTTGCATTTTGATATCAATAATTTGTAGCTATAAGTTGATTATAGGAATGTAAAATTCATTATTTATAATGTATCTATTACTTCCAATCTCAATTAATTAATTATCAATGATTTTAATAAGTAATGGTAGGAGAATCATTTTTGAATAAAAATTTTCATAATAAATCACATTTTTTGCATTGAATATAAGATGAAACTCAGTTGAAAGGTATGGCACTAATTTCAATATAACCCATCTGAGAAAAAAAGAGTTCTAAGTAAATGGATCCACTCCCTTTTCAAGGAAAACCAAAACGCATGAGAGTCATCCAATTACAGACATGCGATTGAAACTCATTTTAGTGGAATGGGCTGAAATGTAACTTATTCTAGTGAACATCAAACAAAAGAAATTCATTTGATACATGAGATCAAATTCAAATCAGTCTAGAACAATTAAACTAATTTGAATGGAATCCAAGTGTATAAAACATGAATATTTTGACGTAGGAGTTAATCGAGATTAAAATCCGTAGAGTACATTATAATAAACAAAGATATTTGGAAGGCGTGATTAGATGGATAATATGAATATGGCTTATGTATAAACTGTTTTACTTCTCTACATTTATTCTGAGCATTATACACCTTTGTAAACCCTATGTTATAGTGCACTTCTTTAATGTTATGTGAGAAGCAATGCACCAAAGATTAAAAAGCATTTGTGTATATCAGGATATTTTTTTTTGTGATTCCATATCAGTTATTTTTAGTTCGAAGTTAATTGCAGAAATGTAAAATAGAACCGTAGGTCGTTTTGATTTTTTACAATGTATCCATTACTTGCAATGTCAATTAATTAATTATCAATGATTTTCATAAGTAATATTAGGAAAATAATTTTTAAATAAGATTTTTCTTTATAAATCACATTTTCTCAATTGAATACAATTGAAATTTGTAAAGTATTAGTTTTCTTAAGTAATATTAAGAAAATGATTTTTAAATAAAAAATTTCTTTATAAATCACATTTTCTCAATTGAATACAATTGGAATTTGTAAAGTATTAGTTTTCTTAATAATAATATTTTTTGTCCAAAATTTAAGGTATTATATATTTTGTGTTAATAGAGTGTATATTTGATGTTTTTGTATAGGTAAATCAATTGTTTGATTCATTAAAATGGGAAAATGTTTCTTGTGTTATGAAATAAGATTTACCAGTTACAAAGTGGCTACTAAATTGTACATTATGTGCTATCTTCCTAAGATCAAATTAACAAGTATGCTTTTGAAAAAGAGATTTGATTAGCATAGTTATGTCTTTTGGAAAAGTGATTCCATTAGTTTAGTTATAATTTGGTCATTAGAAGTGGGTTTTACAAAAAGTGAAGATGTTATAAGTAGTATCAACTTCGTAATTCTAGGATTCGAATGATATGCATACTTTGTCAAGGTATTTTAATTGAATTAGAAGGTAGACATTGTTTGCAAGGAAGATTAGAAAGATTGCACCAATTGTATACAACAATTTGTCTAGACATATATATATATATATATATATATATATATATATATATATATATATATATATATATATATATATATATATATATATATATATATATATATATATATGTAAGAACTAATGTATGGTGTTAAATGTAGAATGAAAAAACCCATGCTTGTTTGTCTTCCTACCATAATGGCATAATGAGGGCGTGTGACCTATATCGAGATCCCCAAGCAAGAGAAGAATGAAAAATGCACAGGAGATACCATGGAAATTCAACATACATTAATTTTAATTGAATTAGAATGCAGGCCTTGTTTAGAGGAAATATGGAAAACACAATATTAAATCTATACAATAATTTGTGCATATACATAGATGTATGTAACAAAAAAATGAATGATGTGAAATGGGAAACTAGAAAACTGGTGCTTGTTTTCCACCCTGCCATACTGGCATCATGGAGCCACATGGACTCTATCCAAACCCCCGAGAAAGAGAAGTATGAAACATCCAAAAGAGATGTTGTGGAGTTTCATCATACATCATATAGTAGGAATATTGGGAAACTCTGTTTTTTGTATATATAATATCTGATATTGTTGTCTTTTCGTTGGTGTGACAACTTGAAAGCATAAACGTAACTTGGTTTTCAAATCCCTTTCTATGCTTAAACCTAGTTCCTGCAAACAGAACACAAAGGTATGTTAATGGACAACCAAGGGAAATAAAAAAGGAAGGATAAAGAGAAAGTATACGAGTAAAATTAATATATACAATGTGAGCCTAAAAATAGTGAATAATTTATGCAATTAGTTAACCAAGGTTTTCTATTGAGAATGAGAAAGTATGAAAACATAATAGTGAATGTCTACAAGAATTTTTCCATATACATATATGTATGTAACAACAAATGAATGGTGTGAAATGGGAAACCAAAAACTCATGCTCATTTTGTAGTGCCCTTCGTTTCAGTCATCGTTGATGTCAAAGTAAGTTGTTGTTGGTAATGTCATGATGTGGTGATTTTATTATTTAATTTAATTTTAAGGTTATGAGATAACACTATTAATATGCTTGGATTTGATTAATAAAGTTAATTTAATTATAAGGTTACTTATTTTATTTGGAATTAAATAAAGAATTAGATTCAATAGTAAACGTTAATTTGATTATCTTTGGGAGTTAGTTATTTAAAGTAATCGGACTAGATGAGGAAAGATAATTATCATTTAATGATTAAATTCGATTAATAAATTTAAAAGTGAGAAAATATTAGAGAGGATTAAATATTAAAATTGTACTTAAGTTTAAATAAATTAAGGTGAAAATATTTATTAAAATAAATATATTCTATTGTAACTAAAAGAAAGATTAAATTATTAAATATTTATTAAATATTTAATAAGTTGATCTATTTGGTTCATATATTAAAGAGTCAATTATAAAATAATAAATAAGGGTAGTGGCTAGCATACAATTGTAACAATTGGAAGTGCAATGGTCTACTGGCGGGAGTCTAAAAGACACCATCAAAGAAATTATAATAAATGATAGAAGTCGAACGGTTCTCGGAGGGGAGTGGAAAAGGCACCATGAAGAAAATTATAAACAAGAATTATTATGTCGAAGAGGGGGGGGTTATGATATTTTGATCCTTAGTTTTCGAACATGAATGGGGTCTACAAGAAATTTTTTGTAGAATAATGACATTTCTTTGATCGAATCAAAATGGGGATTGCAGGTTCAAAGGGCTATTCCTTCTGTCATGGATTGTTTGGCACAAGGTTTTTGTTCCAGTCAACATTGATTTGCGATGTCCATTGAAATCTCTGTTCAATGCTCTCTAGACAAGAGTACAATCTTCTTTCCCCTTTATACTTTTGTTATGTCATGTGCGAATTGTAAATCATTCTAAAGGTTCAAATTGCATGTGCATGCTGAGATTTTGATTTAAATTTATATGATGTGGTTTTCAATTTATAATCATATGTTGTGGTTTCAATCTATATTCATATTTTTGTGAATGATTTTAAAGAGTTAGTTATGTATAGCAGTGCCAAGGTTTGTATCTTTTTCATTCGATTGTTGGATTGCCCTTGAATTTTGTTATCTTTCAACACAAAGTCTTTGTGCAAAATTTGGTGTTTAGTCTATATGGTGTATCTAGAGAGAGATTTGATGGTATTCGATGTTTAATGTCCAAAGCTATAAGTTTAAGTTTCTTTACATTGAAATATCTCATTCAAGCTTGGTGTAAACCTCTATTAGCTGTTTATGGCTTATTCTTCCAGTATTGGTGCTTATAGAATAAAGCTCGTTGCTTTGTTATTGTTGTAGGGCGCGAGTTTGTCTTTAAGAAACTACCCTAGGTTTCCAAAGCCCTACACTTGTTTTATCCGGGTGCATTGGAATTTGAATATCTCAGGCAATGGTATGTCAATTCACTACTTAATCAAATGGCTTCTTTTCACGTGCCTTGTCCATGCTTTCATATTCTTCATACTGGTCTTTCAGCATCATTCTTGTTACCTCTCCTACCATATGTGATAAATCTAGATTCTCCATAAACGAATGAATTCATTTTCGTGACGTCTTTACCTGTGAGACAATTTTTCTCTTAAGCAAGTCTCATTGTTCTCCCACCCTCTGATCTCCATTCTTTACCACTTCTAGACCGTCGCTTTCCTTTGTTCTGTACAAACCAGAATTCTTGTTGAACGCAGTCACTATATGAGTGTAGGGAACACCAAGTCATTATTAATCTCAAACGCAAGATTAGAATTTGGAGTAACCAAACGTTTGTGTGTGTATCCTGCAATCTTGTAACTCTTGATGTCTCAGCAGCCACACTCGAACATAATAGGAAGCTTAAAGGTTTAAAGAATCTCTCTGATTATGTTGTCAACCTGTCACAGCCGCGCACCTGAACATATAGGCAGTTTAAAGGTTTAAATAACTTGCTTGGTTCTCCTGTCAATCTATCGCAGTTGCAACACTTGAAATAATGATATTAACGCAAGTAGGTGGTGATATTCCCTATTCCTATATTCACTTTCTAATATACTTGGCAGCCTGTCACTGTTATGTCATTTAGAGTGAAGGCATTGTACAGAATTAAATATTCTCCCTGAAACCTTTGGCAACCCGTCACAGCTGCAACGTTTAGTCTTGCAAAGGTGGAGTAAATTAAATAATCTCACTGGGTTCATTGGTAACCTGTCTCAGTGGCGCCCTTGATCTTGGTAGGGTGTATAGATTTAAATGATTCCTTTGCCATCCTATCTCAGCTGCGAGCTTGAGCATATTAGGAAGTTTAAAAGTTTTAATAATCTCTCTTATTTCATTATCAATCTTTATTGTGTGGTAGTTCAAGTGCAAATGTTATTCATTGTATTTGACAACTAATAGAATTCTCTATCCATTAGATCGACATTATAAGTAGTAAATCTTGTTAATCATACAATCAAGTAAGTCTTTGTCCTTCTTTAATCAGTGTAGAAAATAGTGATTGGGACTAATAAAGTAAATAAGACTATGTTTAGTTTGAAAATGGTTACATAAATAAAGGTAAACAAAGTTAAGTTTCCTTGACACTGAAAATTGAATGAAGGTTATTTCCATTATTAAATGATTAGCAAATTGTCTAAGAAGAATAAGAAATTTCGGATATTAATTATTACCACAATTATTATGGTTTATTCCTTGTTAATTTTTAGGTGAATATTGTTATCTTATAATCTTTAGAGTGGAATGGTAAGATTAGTGTGTAAGCTTAATAACTAGGAAATTGTATTAAGATTGTCTTAAATATTATTATTCGAGGGAAATAATCTTTTAATTTAATGATAAGGAATATTATGGAATGTAAAAATATGCCTTGAGATAATTACGATATGTGATTTTAGAGTTCCCTTATTTATTTTAAATTAATTCTTTTTTAACAAATGGATAAATTGTTTTTGATTGGTCATTGATCATTTAAGGGTAATTTGGTGTATCCTATTTGTGGTATCCTCTTTGCAATTGCTTGGCTTTAGAAGTATTTTCATACCTTTGGGTTCATGTCGTTGTATGAGTGATTTGATATGCTCTTTCATTGTGACTTTTCTTGAGTTGACGTGAGTTGGTGATCTTCTTTAAGTCAAGTTGTGTTGCTATTCGTTCAACTTTACATGGTGAATTCTTGGTTTGTTTGAGTTGTGGGCATCTTATTAATTGATTTTGTGGTGGAGTATTTTGGATACTAATGCGATGCTTGGTTGTGATAAGTTTATGCTTCTTATTGAATGCAGTCTTCCCACTTTTATTATTTTGGTGAAACATTAAATTATATTGTTGTCATTTTATCAAAGGTCATTTGTTTACCAATTATACAGGTATCTTGTGAGGAGAAAATTGAGGTCTTCCGTGGAATACCTAGTTGGTGGCTTTTGGTTGTATTAAGTGATTTTGTTGAATTAAAGGTTGATTTTCTTGTGCGTTTCCATATTTGAGGTGTCACCCTTGTTGATTTGGGGATGGGTCTTCATGAATCTTCTTTTTTATGGATTTTCTGAGTTAATCTCATATTGGAGGGAAGTTTTATTCTTGTGTTGGAATTATTGGGAAAAAACTTGTGTTGCTTCATTTTACCCTTGTTTGTGGGATATCATTCTTTTTGGCTTCCAGAGGCTTGTGGTGATTGTCAATTAATGTTCACTCTTTATGTGCCCTTGATGTGGCAAGTGTTTTGGTTTCATGATTTTGAAAGGGTTGTACGAAACTTTGTGAGACTCTGATTTTGTACTTGTTAGCGAGATGGGTAATGCCTCGCACGCTTTTATGTTGTGATTCTTTGTTCAAATTATGATGGTACAACCCTTGGTTGTTTTTGGTTTGATGTTGTTGGGTCTCTAGGGAGAGTGGCTCCTCGTGGGGGCTGACGCCCCGTTTAAGGGGAAGGGCACAGGATAACCCACGAGTGAGTTAGTAATCAAGTGAAAACATAATAATTAACTTAGGAGGATTGGGTAGTAATATCATTATAAGATTTAAAAAATGGATGCCTCATCTTCATTAGTGCTTCCGCAAACTAATGGAAGGCTGAGAAGGCCATGGTCGGCAAGGTCATGACCTCGTCTTCATGAGAGGTTTACGGCTCCGCATGAGTCACCCTATGGACCGACGCCTCCAGTTGGGAGGAAGGGCACAGGACAGCCATAGATGGGACCGGCGCCTCCAGTTGGGAGGAAGAGCACAGGACAGCCCATGTAGGACTATGCGATGACACTCTCCCCTAATTTCCCAGGTGTTTTACTTTATTGTGATCCTCTGAAAGTATGTTATGGGAGATTGGTTAAGTTTGTTGTTTATATTGACTTAAACCGATTTATCATTATTGTCTTAATACATCTTTGGTGTACTTTGTGGTCTTGTATGATCTCATTGATATTTGACTTATGACCTTGTACTTTTATGGTACTATGATATGATGTTATTGTATTGTTTAATTGCAATTTGGAATTGTATTATGTTTATTAATTCAGTTTGATTTGGAAGTGTTTCATGATCATCCTTTGGTTACTTGTTTATGAGTCATTGATTTGATTTATGTGATGAGATTTATGATTTTAAGTTGTTAAGTTGACTCTTGGATGTTGTTGATTATGTCATTGTAATTCCTTGAGTATTATGATACTTTTGTATGACATTGAGTCTTGTGGTTCTCTTTTTGGATGTTCTTGGTTGAGGTCTCTTTCTTGTTAGCTCCTAGCATGGGGGGTGGGTCTTTGGACTCACATGGTCGGGTGGAACGTGCTAAGCACCCCATTGGGTCCCCAGTCAAGGATCGAGAGGTGCGGATTGGTGCTATTACAGTGACTCCAGAGTTGTATTTGTCTTGGAGCCAATTATGATACTTTGTATTCATCTGTTTATTTATATCATGTTATCTTGTGTATGGTTTCCATTTATGTTTGGAAACACTTTTGTATCATTGTACCTCTAAAACATTGTACTGTAATGTAATGTTTAACTCGGTGTGGTTATTGGCCATGGCAGTTGTTATTCATTGTGTTGAGTTAATTATGTATATGTTGTACTTACTCAAATGGTCTCTTATCAATGATTATCATGTATGTGTTATATTTGTTATTGTTTATTTTGTTTTGGGCTTTTATTCTTTATTGCCGTTGTGTGGATCTAAGTCTCGTAATGACTCCTCGTGTACCCCAAGGGATGTATGTGTTAGTGAATCTGCTTAAATGAAATTCATGTCATGACTTAATGTGTATTACATGTATGTTATGTTATCTTTAAAAAAAATAAAATTTTGCAGTGATTATTGTTTATTTGTCCTTTGGGGTTCACACGGAGGGGCGTTACACATTTTCCACCTTGCCATATTGGCATCATGGAGCTGCATGGACTCTAGCCAAACCCTCGAGCAAGAGAAGCATGAAATGTCCACAAGAGATGTTGTGGAGTTTCAGTATGCATCATACAATAGGAATCTTGCACAAACTCTATTGTTTCCATATATAATATTTGATATTGTTGTGTTCTCTTTGGTGTGAGAACTTGAAAGAAAAAACATAACTTGGTTTTCAAATCCCTTTGCATGCTTAAACATAGTTCCTGCAAACAGAAAACAAAGGTATGTTAGTGCACAACCAAGGGAAATAAAAAAGGAAGGATAAAGAGTTAGTATATAGGTAAAATTAATTAATATATACAATGTGAGCCTAAAAATAGTGAATACTTTCTGCAATTAGATAACCAAAGTTGCCTATTGACAATGAGAAAGTATCATACTTACATACAGTGTTGATTCTGTCCAATAAGGATGAGCTGCATTGAATTGAGCCGTAGGAGCATGAAATAATTTGAAATAGAGAGTGTAGAATACATTGATTTTCTTGAATGCATATTTATATTTTTGCAAGAATCTAAACAAAATAATATACATATAAAATAAAAGAGGCTAGCAGTTTTCTTCTATTAACATGTTTCATGATATTGTTCTACCCTCATCTGTTTAACTATCAATCACATTTCATGATATTGTTTTCTACTAATCTATTTGAAGCTACCTCTAACAGAGTAGTCTATTGTTCTTCTAACAAGGATTGTTTTTTAATCTTTAAAATTTTGTAATCTTTAATGTGCTTAATTTTTTTGGATGGAATATGTTATCATTTAGATATATTGTTGTATATATAGATAAATATATACATGTGTACATATGGATATATATATATATCTACTTATTTGTGTTTTTGAAAATGTCTAGACAAAGGAAAAATTCAACCCGAATGAGTAACAAAAGCAGGTAAGGTCCATGGAAAATCTCAAAGACTCTTACCATTTATGAAATGATAACAAAAATAGAGAAATTGTAAAACAAGTATTAGGAAACACTTATGAATCACAAGTGATAGATGGTGGGAAAGCCACATTCAACTGTTTGATAGAAGACAAGCAATCTAACTAAAGAAAACAATGACAAATGTGGTGCATACTATAGAGTTTGCGTTTAGCTCTTTTATCTGTTGTAAATCGGTCTTTCAACAATGCAATTTAATCAATATGGGAGAGAACGAAAGAGATAAACAATAAATTAATCATTTATGTAAACTACCCATGCAAAACATCTTACTGATTCCACAACTCAACAATTTTAGAACCGTCCAAGCTGCTTTAAAATAAATCCAAACACAATGAATTTAATAGTATCCTATTATCAAACGAACAACACAATGGTTCTTCTGACAATACAACTTCATCAAAATATACTCTCCCACACACTAGCATTCAATATTGCATTTACTTCGTTCGCCGCCATTGTTCAACAACAAGATATATGTCGGCACAAAGAGTATATATTTTTGGAAGCAATATAGAGGAAGGAAAAAAATAGTAAAATGGCAAACAGGTAATTGTATACATCAACATTTTACATATAGATATACACATACATATACATATACATATACATATACATACACATACACATATATATACATATACATATAAATATACATACATACATACATACATACATACATACATACATACATACATACATACATACATATATACACCTACAAACATACTTTTCACCCTTCGTTTATCGCTTGTAGTTATCTCTGTGTAGCATTGGTGTTACAATCATTACCATATGACCATTCAACAAGAGTAAGTAGAGAATCAAAAGCATGAGTAATAAATTAATCATTTATGCAGAATACCCATGTGAAACATACATATATATGCATGTAAGCATATATATATATACATGTATACATATAGATATATTTGTATACGTGTATACACATACATATATATATGTGAGCACCTCTCAAATCTGCAAACATTCTAAACTCCATAAAGAAGGTGAGTGCATACAAATCTGCTAAATACTTCTATGAAATAATGCAAAATGTTTCCTAAACATGATAGTAAATCAAACTAAATTGAAAGCATGAAAGAAACAAGATACATATCTATCCCATAGTGGATTGGTGCTTCTTTGATGTGAAAAGAAGCCCTTTCCCAATCCTTGATAAGCTTGGTGATGAGGATGCAATGGAGAAAATCAATTCTCAGTTTAAGAGAATGGCCTTGCATCAAGTTGTGGAGGATTTTCTTGAGGATGAAGCCTCTATTTAAAGATTTTCAAATGCTAAGAGTGTTGAAAATGGACCAATGTGGGACTAAGATTGGACCAATGAAAGAAGACCACTTGTCAAGTGGTGAGTGGTTGATGCATGTGCAAGATTAGGGAAATGTACCCATGAGAGGGAGAATTTGAATTCAAATTTGGCAATAAATTTAGAGAGGGGACAAGAAAAAGAGCAATAAATGCAATGCTGGAGGGACAAATCAACTTGTCATGATTTTCAAATTTGAGGGTCATGTTGAGTGAAAATGAGGGTTTTATTGGTGCAAGTGGCTAAATCTAGAGAATGCAAGTGGGTGAGATTAGCATTTAATCATGGTTAGATTAAATTAATGATGATTAGGTTAGCTTAATAGTGCTTAGATGATTTTGACTTTTAGGACTTAAATATTTGATTTATTTAAATTAGAAAAGGATGGAAATGACCTTTGAGATTTTAATTAAATAAAGTTTGATTTATTTAATTAAAGGATGATGTGAGCCTTTGATTTATTTAAATGCATAACCTTAGGACTAAAGACCTGACTTTCCTAGTGAATGGATTTGCTGCGTTTGATTTATTCAATGAGCGGATGACTATGCATAATGCTAATTTTGCATGTCTATATTTTTCCCCTCTTTGAAGCAATGTACTTGTTGTGTTGGTTCAAAGAATAAACTTGCCACAATCAAAATCAAAAAAATTCTAATTTTTTGGATGCCCTAGCGGAAAGAAGTACACTAGTACATTGCCCCTTCAAGAGATCAAGCGAAAAGATTCGATTTGAGGGTCGATATCGCGATAAAGAGGTTCAAAATGGATGGTTATGGACGATGATGCAAATGAAATGATTTCAAGATGCTTAGAATAACAAATCTATATTATCCTAAACAACTTAAATGATGATATGATATGAGATGGATGAGATTGATGATGTGATATGCTATGATTATGCAAATGTATGATTTATGCAGATGCTTAGACTAACAGATCTATATTATGATGATGATATGAATGCACGATGGATGTATGATGGATGAATGATGGATGAATTGGTGATGATGATTAACTATTCATGCTGTGATGTTAGTGTGGAAAATGAAGAAATTAGATGATGACAAGAGGATCAACAAGCCAAAATTATGAGAGATGATGATGAGAAATGATGATGATGATTTGCTTATCAATGATTGGGATTTTAAAAGGGCTACTTACCTTATTTTTGATAAAACACGTAGGTACGATGCATCAAGGTATAAAGAACTAGGATGGTGTTGTGCCTAGTGCGATGGACTTTGACTCAATAAACAAATAGGAGTATTCTTGTTCACACTTGACATATGGAAACCTTGCTAGGGCATACCTAACAAAGCAAGTATTCACCAAGTTATTTTACAAGAACGTCCAACAAGCACAACAGACAATAGATAATGATCATTGCCCCATTCCTATCTCTCTAAATCCTTCATTCGAATATCATCGAGAGGTCCTTGGAATGAGTGCCATAAGTTAAATCAAAAGAAAAAGATCAAGTACGCAAACAAGCCAATGTTCTTCATACCTCTAACCAAAAGGGAATGTGTTTTTAAGGATAAGAACCAAAACTTATTGCCAAAAGATAATGCCCATTGTAGGAAGGATACATCCTAGGACATGTTAGTGGATGGCGGCACGTCATTTTGTTTATCCAAAGTGTTATTTCTAATAAATAATGCCCCTTGTAGGAAGGATTCATCCTAGGACATGATGTTATCAAATGATTGATATGGGACTATTTGGATGATGGACTATCGACACAAAGACTTGACCAACTTGTTTACGTACTGACTGAGACTTGAGACTTGATGCTTTTGAGTTTTACTTTTAACCTACTAGACTTGTTTCTAATTATTTCACCAAAGGTTGAGGATGGCGATCAATTTATTATGAATGGTGTTTATTGCGGGTCCAAGCGAGATGAGGCGGATGGATTTTTTCAAATATTTGGATGTTTTTGATGTTTTTGGAATGTTTTGAGGCTGTTTTTGGTGTTTTCAAGATTTTTCAAATGTTTTGATTTTTTATTTTCAAATGTTTTTGGATTTTGATGTTTTTCGAATGTTTTTGGATTTTGATGCTTTTTTGAATGTTTTTTTTATTTATTTTGGTGTCTCGGGGGCTGATCAAAGATTAACCTTGCCTACATTTAAGCTCAGAGATGACATAGTTTGGATTCCAATGTTTTTGATGTTTTCTATTTTCGACTTGTTTTTGGATTTTGATATGTTTTGGATGTTTTTTGATTTTTTGCATGATTTTGACATTTTGGATATGGACATGTGTGACGATATCAGTGCTATGTTTTGGGGATTTTGTTGAAGACCAAGCTAAGGTCGATGGATCGAATCAATGGATTGATGATAATGATAACATTGTTGAGGATACACAACAATGCAAGGATTTGATTGATCAGGATTGATGATGATAACATTGTTGAGGATGCACAACAATGCAAGGATTGATTAATCAGGATTGATGACGATAACATTGTTGAGGACGCACAACAATGCAAGGATAGTGTTAAGCAACACAAGGATATCCTGCTGATTGGATTTGATTGATTAGTATAATAAAGCTTGATTTGGAACAAATGTTGTTCAAATGATTTGACGTGATGTTTGAAGTGTAAATTAGATGTGACTGATAGTGATTGTTTGGATCGATGTTTGACAAAAGATGAAGACTGATAAGGAATGTCTTCTTGTCAAAATATGCCATGGGCTAGTGATTCGGATTTTGGATCGCAAATGCTTCACCAATTTGATATTATGTTTGCCAAATGTTCAGATCACCACATAAGTTGGAGGATATAGATCAAGATTTACTCTCAAAGCAAGATGTAAACTTTTGCCCCCAGTGTCTAGCAATGTATGGAATGATTGATTATTGCGGGTGAAAGCAAGATGAGATAGATGGATTTTTTTCAAATATTTGGATGTTTTTGATGTTTTTCGAAATGTTTTGAGGCTGTTTTTGGTATTTTCAAGATTTTACAAATGTTTTGATTTTTGATTTTTTGAATGTTTTTTGATTTTTTTGATGTTTTTTGAATGTTTTTGGATTTTGATTTTGAATGTTTTGATTTGATGTGTTTTGGATTTTGATGTGTTTTGGATGTTTTTGGATTTTATGATTTTCTGATGTTTTTGGATTTTCACATGATTTTGACGATTTGGATATGGATATGTGATGATATTAGCACTCTATTTAGGATTTTTGTTAAAAACCAAGCTAAGGTTGATCGATCAGGCCGATGGATTGGTGATGATGATAACATTGTTGAGGATACACAACAATGCAAGGAATTGATTGATCAGGATTGATGATGATAACATTGTTGAGGATGCACAACAATGCAAGGATAAATGATGATAGCATTGTTGAGGATGTTCAACAATGCAAGGATATCTTGCAATGATGAATTCTGGATTGGATTTGATTGATCATGATTGATGAAGCTTGATTTGGAACAAAAGTTGTTTGAATGCTTTGACGTGATGTTTGAAGTGCAAATTAGATGCGACTGATATTGATTGTTTTGATTGATGTTTGATGAAAGATGAAGATTGAAATGGAATGTCATCTTGTCAAAATGTGCCATGGGCTAGTGATTTGGATTTTTGCTCACAAGTGGTTTGACCAATTTTGTTTCACGTTTGCCAATGTTCGGATCACCACATAAGTTGGACGATATAGATCAAGATTTATTCCCAAAGCAAGATATAAATATCTACCCCGAATGTCTAGCAATGTATGGAATGCGATGGGTGGATGCTTGGATAGGTGTATGGATGGATGGACATTGTAAGCACACAAAGGATGCCAAGGATTATCTTGTGATAAGATACGGTGTTTAGATAAAGAATGCTCATTGGATAATGCTTCATGGCTCAGATAATGTTGCATAGGATAAGATCAATGAAAATTGATCCATGTCAAGATGTTTACCATAAGCAAGCGTAAAGTGTGCACCAAAATTTTTCAAGATCAAGATAACTTGGACCATGGATGCAAATGGATGAAAATGGATTGGATAAATGGTTCATGGATGGATGGATTTATTATGGCTAAGATGGATGGAATGCTCGATTTATTATGGATGGGATGAGATGCTTTCAACTGAACAGGCAAACGTAGATGCTTGATTGTACTCATGATGCCTATTTGCTAGGTTTTCATCATGATCTTTCCCAAAGCGCCACCCATGCGGTTTTCACTACAGGACGATTATTTTTCTCTTTATTGTTTTCAATCCTTTTTCTAATTTTTTTTGGATTTTTTTCTTTTTCAAATTTTTTTAATTTTTTCTATGAAACATTTAAAGCTCATGCTAAACCACAAGGTGTTGTTGATGTAGATGCCCTTGTTATAATGTGCCATCGATATCTTTCTTGAAGAAGTTGCTTTGCTAAGATACATGCACTTGAATATAACCTTTGAGATTCTTGATCTGCTTCATCGATACCGGAGTTAACTTTGTCTTTGTGCGCTCATCACGATAGAGTGCCTTTAGAATCCTTACGATGAAGGGTTTTTTCCAATACATGGTCAATTTGAGAGTTGGATATCATGTGTGGAGGCGTGGATGGAATGTGTTTAGGGATAAAAGATGGATTGGTTGACAGTTTGGAATGTTTGACTCTCCAAACTTGGGAAGATGAGCAATGATGGGTGGATACAGAAGTGTGCATGGAATTAGGACCAACTGCTTGATACACTTTGTATGTCGCTTGAAAATCTTGCTTTTGCTTTTGTGGACATCTTCGATGGATACTTTTCCCTTTTTTATTTTGCCCCATCATTTCTTTGACTGATGGAGTTTGATAGGGATAATCTTTCTTTGTATTCTTCGGTATCCATATGTATTTGATTTTTCCATTCTACTTCTCAGCTTCTTTTGCTTTGATAACTTTCTTTGTGCTTTGATTCAATTCTTTCTTTTGACGTTGGTCCCAATTCATGGATGGGGTGATGGGTGGATGAAGATTCGTGACGTGGCTGGTTGTAGTATTGACACTAGTTTCATCATAAGGACTCTTTGTACTCCCTATGTTGACGTTTTCTTGAGATGAAGTTGCCCCCAGTATGGTGGTAGTAGCATCTTTGTTCCTTGATTCTACTTGTTTTGAGAGGTCTTGTTTAGTAAGCATGCTCTGATAAATGACCATCGTAGGTGATGTTGTTTGAATTTGTTGCTCTACTAACTCTGAATTATACTATTCTGCCTGACTCATTTCCTTGAGTGGATAATTTTCGATATCTTTATTCATCAATTTGAGTTTGGGATATATCTGATCCTGATGTTGATAACTCCATTTGATTGTCTAGGAGTTAATAATCTGCTCTTTTTGTGTGACAAAATCTTGTTCTAGATGAAGATCATCTATGTGTCCCTCCATAGAAAGCATCTCATGGGTAGATGGAGGAGTATGTGTGACATGACTATGTCCATTAGATTATTGTAGTATTTTGAAGATACAAATTCTTGATCTTGAGTAATTTCGGAGCTACTTTTTCCATGCTTTGGATCAAGTTCTTAACATGGGTCAGTTTCAAAGGATGGCTTGCTTACAAATAGTTCTTGGATGTCGTCATTAGGTATGGGGAATGGCTCAATATACTCAAGTGTCGAGTTCAAGGTTCCTTCAATATCAGTAACCATGAGGTCAAAGGGGGTCAATATGTCTTGGCAAGGACCATTGCTAGACATTGGTGAAAGATTTTGATCATGCTTTGGAATAAATTCTTGAGATATGTCCTCTAGCTCATAAGGTGATGTAGAGACATTTTCAACATGATCATAGGTCGATGGATCATGCATTATGTCAATAGGATCAAATAATCCTAACACTCCTTGAAATAGATCATTAAAGAGTGGCTCTTGATGTATGGTGATTTGATCATTGGATGGGGTGGAAACATCTTCAAGGTGCTCAGTGATGGATTGATCTTTCTCCTTGTTCTCAACAGTCGTGGTGGAGAGATTGCCAATGCTATCATTTCCCCCAATAGTGATTATCTTTCGATCAATTAGGTTTTGGATGAGTTTCTTGAGTCGAACACAATCTGATGTTTTGTGTCCCCTTATTCTATGATAATCACAAAGGTGCTTCTCATTATACCCTGGTGGTTTTATGGTTGGTTCTTGATAGTTCACATAAATTGTAATTTTGATGAGATTTTCTTGTACCAATTGTTGTAGGACTGATTCGATTGGTCTCCCAAGTGGTGTGTATTTTCACTTGTTTCCTTATGAGACTTGTACTTTAAATTAACCTTGTGGTGATTGATTTTGGACATGTGGTGATTGATCTTTGAGATGTGGTGATTGAGTTTGTTGTTGATGTTGTTGATCTTGATATCTGACTTCTTTCCATTAGAGATGTTCTTCATGCAATTGTGGATATAACTCAATGCTTTGATGACATGGTTCAACCAATGGAGGAATGTATTGATTTTGGAGAGAAGATATCTCTTGGCTCAATAATTCAATTAGTTTGGTATGTGAAGCAAGTTGTTATAGCAAAATTTGATCTTGATTTTGACTCCCTTGATTTGGATTTTGTTCAAGCAGATTTGGAATGTACACTTGTGGTGTTTGAATGGAATCATGGACAAATCAATTTTGGACATTGTTTTGACTTGGGATGATGTTCAGATTTGGCATGATAGGTTGAAATTAAAGATTGTTGATGTTGGGAATCACATTGCCTTGACTTGGAGTTGTTAACATCTTGTTTGGATTTTGAACAAAAGTTGTGTGATTTGAAAACACATTTATCGCAAATTTTGTCGGATTCATGTTTGGTAAAGTTGGACTTGGTACATTCACATTTGGCATGCATGGATTTGGTGGGATGATGTTGGTCGTTTGAAGGCTCATGCCTTGATTGTTCAGTTGATAGACTTGTAGGTTTGGACTTGGATTTAAATCTATCCTTGGGAAAGGTGTTCCAAACCTCAATTTGGGCATACTCACATTTAGTGTACTATTGACATTTGTCGAAGGTAATGTACCCATGTATGGTTCGTGTAGATGTGAGTGTTGAGAATCAATTGACGTTGTAAGGCTTTGATAACTTATTTTACTTGGATTACTCATGATGTATGGATCAAGTTTATATTCCATGTTCCTCTTGTGTTTTGACCTTGTTGTAAAAGTGACCTCTAAGGTTCTTAGGACCAATGACGAGATGAAGGATGAAAGGGGTGAACGATATGAGTGATTAACATTTTTAGGAACTTTGGATCAATGCTAGACTTAGGGTTTGATTTTGATTGGTTTGACTTGGATAATGAACTTGTAAACCCTAAGATGTTGGATGTGATCTTAGGATGAACTTGTTCAAAGGATTGTTGATTTAATTAGAGGTATGAGAAAGGATGCATTCTCATACTTCTAACTAAACAAGGTGATTTTGGTTTGATGATTTACCCAAGTCTAGAATAATGTTTTCAAAAGCTCTAAAGCTGTTTGGTGGGATGGATTGGCTCAAAAACAAAAACCCTTAGTATTGTTAGTAAAATAAATAAAATATCCCCTATAAGATTCATCTAATCACAAGAATGATGCCAAATAAACAAGCAAAACATAGAAAGGCATCATTCTAATGATCAAACTAGCATCTTATAGTGGATTTGTGCTTCTATGGAAAGAAGCCCTTTCCCAATCCTTGATTGATAAGCTAGTGATGAAATTGCTATGGATATGGAGATGATGAATGGACAAGATCAGTTCTCAAAGAGAATGACCTTGCATCAAGTTGTGGAGGATTTGCTTGAGGATGAAGCCTCTATTTAAAGATTTTCAAATGCTAAGAGTGTTGAAAATGGACCAATGTGGGACTAAGATTGGACCAATGAAAGAAGCCCTTAGTATTGTTAGTAAACCAAAGCAAACAAAAGATCCCCTATAAGATTCATCTAATCACAAGAATGATGCCAAAGAAACAAGCAAAACATAGAAAGGCATCATTCTAATGATCAAACTAGCATCTTATAGTGGATTGGTGCTTCTATGGAAAGAAGCCTTTTCCCAATCCTTGATTGATAAGCTAGTGATGAAATTGCTATGGATATGGAGATGATGAATGGACAAGATCAGTTCTCAAAGAGAATGACCTTGCATCAAGTTGTGGAGGATTTGCTTCAGGATGAAGCCTCTATTTAAAGATTTTCAAATGCTAAGAGTGTTGAAAATGGATCAATGTGGGACTAAGATTGGACCAATGAAAGAAGGCCACTTGTCAAGTGGTGAGTGGTTGATGCATGTGCAAGATTAGGGAAATGTGCCCATGAGAGGGAGAATTTGAATTCAAATTTGGCAATAAATTTAGAGAGGGGGACAAGAAAAAGAGCAATAAATGCAATGTTGGAGGGACAAATCAACTTGTCATGATTTTAAAATTTGAGGGCCATGTTGAGTGAAAATGAGGGTTTTAATAAATCAATAAATTGATTTATTGGTGCAAGTGGCTAAATCTAGAGAATGCAAGTGGGTGAGATTACCATTTAATCAAGGTTAGATTAAATTAATGATGATTAGGTTAGCTTAATGGTGCTTAGATGATTTTGACTTTTAGGACTTAAATATTTGATTTATTTAAATTAGAAAAGGATGGAAATGACCTTTGATATTTTAATTAAATAAAGTTTGATTTATTTAATTAAAGGATGATGTGAGCCTTTGATTTATTTAAATGCATAACCTTAGGACTAAAGACCTGACTTTCCTAGAAAATGGATTTGCTGCGTTTGATTTATTCAATAAGCGGATGACTATGCATAATGCTAATTTTGCATGTCTACAATATATATATACAGGTATACATGTTTGAAGTATCTATCGGGATTCTCACCAGCCTAGCTACGGATAGAGTTTGTTGTTTGCTGGCATTGGGGGGTCTAACAGCCGGCAGGTAGGGCACCATTTTGTTTTTGTGGTGATGTGGGCATTGGCAATTACATGGGTTGGTGGTAGTGGAGAATGTTGTTGTCATTTTTGGGGAGGTGAATGGTAAGTGTTCGACGTGGACCTTTGCAAATACGGGGGTTGGCAGTGATGGAGATGCTCTCCTCGAAAGCTGGAAGCTGAATGGTAAGTGCTTGCTCAGTTGATGGTCAATGCACTATGTGGATGTTGTACGATGGAGGTGGACGGAGTAAATGCGATATTGAATACATTATACATACATATATAGATGTTGACATATATATATATATATATTACATATATATATATTACATATATATATATATATATATTACATATATACATACACACACATGTATAAAGACATGTATATATATGAAGTTAGTTTGATGAGTGTAAAGTATTATTCTTTGTAGTATCTCTTTGTATCTATTCAATTCATTTGTTAGAAGTTTCGAATAGGATTTTTTTCAGCCCAACTGCAAATAAGACTTGTTGTCTAATAGCTCTACAACAATTTTTCTATTTGTATATAATCTTTAGTTTGAGGGAATGTAGCTTGAATGTTCAATTAAGCTTGCAACATTATCTATACATATACATACATACATACATACATACACACACACACACACACACACACACACACACACATATATATATATATATACATACGTACATATATATGTATATATATACAAATATATATATATATATAAATACATGTCTATATATACATACAATAAAATATTTTGGTTGTTGTTTAGTCTTATCCTTTCTAATATCGCTTCCTATCTGTTCAATTTATTTGTTTCAAGTTTTTGAAGAGATTCTCATTAGCCCAAGTGTGAATAGGAATTGTGGTGCAATAGGTTTGTTACAATTTCTCTACTTGTCCTTATCTGCTTGTATGTTTTCCATTGCAACCATTACCATAGGAGCAATTGTACTTATCTATGTGTAGGGTCTAGGGTTGCATGAAATGATTAACATATTGGAGATAAAATTACTATGCTGACTATTTAGTGTTATTGCAATAGATTTTTTACAATTTCTGTATTTGTGTATTATATAATAAAACAATGTCTCGATTATTGTAATAATTCTTTGATGTGTTCAACTTTATATCTCTACTTGATACGCTATTTGTTTGAAATTTATATTTGTTAAGAAGAGATTATGATTCGAAGAATGCAACTTACTCAATATATTCGCTTGCATATTTTGAAGCACATATTCATAACGCTAGAATGGCTATTCTGACAATGCAACATAATCAAAATATTTTCTTGCAATTTTTGGAGTATACATTCTGACTACATGAGAATGCCACAGACTTAATCACAAAGTAGATGACGACAAATGAAGTAAATGCAATATTTAATGTAGCATTCTGGGAAAGTATACTTTAATTAAGTTGCATTGTGCAAACAACAATTCTAGTGAACATGGTTTCGTAGCAAATGAATGTAAAACTATTGTTTTGGTTATGTGTGTGTATCTTTGGCATTGCAGCCATTACCATAGGAGATATTGTAGTTATCTGTGTACAGGGTTGAGGGTTGTATGCTATATCTACAAATAGGGAAATTGTAGTTATGTGTATGCTATTTGTGGTGATGTAGCTCAAAATTTCAATGAAGCTTGTGGGGTTATAGGGTATGTGCAGGATCATGATGGGTCAAAAAGTGGCAATATGATGGGTATGTGTAGGCTATGTTGCTGACGATTTTTTTTACCCAAAGTTGATGAAACGAAAAGGGTTTTTAAAGGAGATTCTCAGCTTTCCACCAATATAAATTATGCTTTACTTTGAATTTAATAAATAATTATTATTCATTTTCTATTTGAATTATGGCTAAAGTCCTGATTGATAGGCTGATTGAAAAATATCTATACCTTTCAAATGGTATCACATTTTTTGAATCCAAAACATGCACCACATTCTATACTTTGCATACTATAGGATTAAAAAAAAAAAATTGAATTTCATGAAACTTTGACCAAGTTGAGGTGGTTAGACATACGAGTTTTTTATATTTTTTAAAAGTTGTAATAAAAAAATCATAATTAATTATTTATTTGGAAAAAAATTACAAAAAATATGCATCACATCGGAACATGAGTCCTCTACTTATATCTAAAATATTGTAAATTTATTTTATCATTTTATTGTGGTTAGGGTGGTCAGACAGACACCTACTTCCTATTTATTCCCTAAAATTTAAGTACTACTGCATTGAAATTTCAAATTTTCACCAAATAGAGTTTTTATTTTTTTAAATAAACCTAGTAGTTTAGAAACTACATTCAATTTGCTACAGATTCTATTCTTACATATTTTTTAAATAATATAGATGACTTATTCAAATTTTTATGTCAAGTTGTGTAACTTTGATTTTTCTAAATTTTTGGCCACTTAAGGGCCTGTTTTTTCCATGATGATCCTGCACATACCCTATACTAATTTTTACATGGGTGCTTTGTATAGATGATTAATGTATTATTAATTTATTCTTGCTTTATGTTTATATCTTTTGCATTATACCCATTTTTGACACTTGGAAGAGATTATTGGTCTTTGGGGGTGGAGAGACTGTAGTTAAATATTCTTTCTTTTGTCAACAAAATATGGATAATGTTACTAATTTTCAGTTGTTGAGTGCTATTCTAATCCTCTTCTACAATTTCTCAATTTCTCTATTTCACTAGCCTGTGTTGTCGCAGAAGATGCCACACACTTAATCTACTAGTTTTTCTTGTGATGATGTGGGCCTTAGTAATTACATGTGTTGGTGATGATGGAGAAGGGTGTCCTCAATATAAGGAAGGGGAATGTCAAGTGTTTGTTGTCGTGAGGACCAATGGGTCCTACCATTGCACGATGCCAGTTGGTGAAGTAAATGCAATATTAAAATTTCTCCATGCTCATATAGATATGTATATATACATATCTATACACATCTATTTATATAATATATATACATACATACATGTATATATTGTAGACACGTAAAACTAACATCACACATATTTAATTAAATCATATTCGCCATCAATTGAATAAATCAAGTTTATTTGATTGATCTCCTAAGGTTATCTTTTTAATTAAATAAATCACTTTCTTTAATTATCTCCTAATGTTTCTTCATTATATTAAATCAAATGTATTTAATTAAATGGATAGTGCATCAATTTCCTCCATTTTGATTTAAATAAATCCAAGTATCTAAGTCAAAAGTCAAAATCACCCAATCATCATCTTAAATTAATCAAACCATGATTAATGCTAATCCTAATCCTCTTTTCTCTAGATTTTGCAACTTGTGCACATAAATCAATTTAATTGATTTATTAATTCATCATTTTCATTCAAAATGGCATCTTTGAGGGAATATTCTTCCAATTTGAATTTTCCATCCTGATGAGCTTAGGATATGCTCATAATTTGAGTATTATGATGTACTTTTAATATCTCTACTTTTACTGCTAATGGATGTTTTAACTCTTTTATTAAAAGACTTTTTACTAAAATGGGTAGTATCTTGTAGCAATATATTCCTACATTCCTGCAGCCTAAACATCTCCATGTGTCTTATTAATTACCCTATTTTGACTTCTCGAGCGACTGATATAATGCATATGGTTTTTGAATGATGGGATAGATTTAATATTTGATTAATGAATGTATCGTGTTGTTTTCCACGAATGCTTTCTTTCACCTCTGTCGCCTTGTGCATCACAGGTTGTTAAAGGGAGCAAGAACGAGTCAAGCGCAGCTGACTTCGGCCTTGCAGTAAAGTCCATTTGCAGCATGGTGTCGAGGAAGTTGTTCCAGCGAAGACTCTCTGTCCGGGTTGTTGGGAAGAAACTTAAATGATCATTAATCTAGAAAGAGTGGAATGCTAAATTCTCTAGATTGTGTTGAACGAATATGTTTTCATTTATGAGAAGTCTGTTCTTCAGTTTCAGAATTCATTTATGTCCATGTCTTTCTCTGTTAAGTTAGTTAATTAGTTTCTTTTCTTATAAATAAGTGTTCCTCCTGCGCGAGTGAGCATGCATAGCATGTAAGAGTTAGTATGATAGAAAGAAGCAGAGTATGTAAGAATTAGTATTATGATAAGAGATAGAGTTTTGTGTTAGTTTTCATATGAGCAAAACAATGTATACCATTTTGAGTTTATGAATAAAAGTTGATGAAGTTCTGAGTTCAATCCTTGCATAATTAGTTGATGCTTGCTAAGGGGGACCACTTAGTAAGTATCTGTAGTTAGTTAGTTAGTTGTTTATTTTCTGTTGATCATAAGTTAGATTTTGTTCTTGAAGTTTTAGTGCAAACTCAGTCTTATATTGTTCCTGCAGCATCAGGAATCCATCCTTGTGTTTGTTCCTGCAGCATAAGGCCAATTCATAGTTTGTTTCTCAGTTATAGTTGTTATGGTTTTTGCTTTGATTAAGTTTAGAAGGCTTCACATTACATTCATGTAGCATAAGTATAATTCCTTTCATGCATTTATTTTTGGTAAATCATGACTGTAGACAGTTCTTAGTGCACATACAGTGCTGCTCCATTTCAAGTATACGTTCCCTGGTTTGACAAAGTAAATGAATGACCATGAGAAGATGTCAGTCACCTGTTGGAATGTCCAATTCCCGGGTTAGGATTTTCCATGACTTTTATATCCTTTTATGGGTGTGACCACCTCCCACATGACTTGTTTATCCAACAAAGCATTTATGAGCTCTTACATGTCTCTTACACAAGTCAACTTGGAATTTAATTCATCTTTCATCCCCCCTAAACATGTCATTTCATCAAATTCAAATTTCAAACTTGCACATGGATCAAAATGTGTTCAACCTTCAAACTATTACATGTTGACAAGTGGCACCTTTCCATTGGTTGAATCTTTGTCCCACATTCACCCATTTTGAATGTCTCTCCATCATTCTCTCTTATAAATAGAGAGCTCATCCTTTGCATTTGATCATGCACAATTTGAGCATTGGCATTATAGTCAAGAATCACACATCTCCATCATCAAGAGCTTATCAAGGATTGGGAAAGGGCTCCTTTCCACAGAAGCACCAATCCATTATGAGATATGATATGCATCATGCTTTCTTGTATGCTTTCAATTAGTTTATTTAATCCTTTATTGTTTTGATTGCATTATAAGGCATGTTGAGGTATTTCATAGGGATGGTATGTTTGTTTTACTTTAAATAACTACCCATGCTAATGTGTGTGTGAAATTTTAAGTATTTTGCAGATTTAGCATCCACATTATGGTGCTAGAAGGAAGGTTGAACCTTCGACAGCTTAAGAATTAGACCTTAGTTCATTAGATTTCAGTTTTATCATTTATATTCAAATTGAATTCCCTAGTATTCAATTTCATTTGCTAGAAAGTGTCAAAAAAAATAAAAAAAATAATGTGCTTTGTTTATGATTTCAATTTCATTAGTTGGAAAGTTTTTTTATTCAGTGTTTCTTTTATATATACACAGGCTAAATACATTTGGTTAAACCTTTTGAAAGCCTTTCAAGAAATCCATTTGGCGCATATCCTGTAAAAGTTGCATTCTAGATAGCGCATATTCTGCATGTCAAAGGTTGTGGAATTTGTTCTTACGCGTGTCAAATCACATTTGCATGAAAGTTTCTAAAGCCTTAAAAATAAACCTTATCTATGCTTCTCCATTCTACATGCATGTTTGTTGTAGCATATCCAACTTATCATCTAAAAAAATTTCTTTGTGCTTTATATTTTTGCATGTCTAGATTTGTTTCCAAAGCTCCCATTTGCATGTAGCCAGGGAGGATGTGGAAAAGGCTGAGGAATTTTTCTTTAAACATGCCAATGCATTTGCTTGAAAGTTGTTGTCTCCTTCATACGCCAAATGTAGTTGCTTGAAAGTTTTTAAATCCTTTTCAATGAATCCAATCTGTGTGTACCCAGTACTGTATGCATTCCAAGAGACCACATCTTCTTGAGGCTTTCAGTCAAAACAGTTCACACACCTTGTATATGTCTCACTGTCAACAGTTTGAGTGCCCACTCTATGCTTCCATTTTGGCACAAGATAAAAATTTGCTTTTTTTTTCTTTACTCCACCCCTGGATATGATTCGTCCTTCATTTCATTTGATTGAATTATTATGGATTGCACACAATTCTTTGCTCCAAGAAAAATTATTTTTAAGGTGCCAAGATTTCTGAAACCTCATTGGCTATAACTTGTTGGTAGCACTCTTCTTGAGAGATGGGGTATTGTGCACATCATTGAGATTGAGACCTTGACTATAAATCAATTTTGATCATGTTTATTATGCCCAATGTGCATGTCTGCCACAATGTTTCCAACTGTAGCATTCATTTATGATTTCACTAACATGTCATATGTTTGACCATTCATTATGGACACTATCTATTTGGGATAGTTTTTTTATTTCTCTCTTGGCAACAACAACTTAATAGTGAAATAAAAGGATAATGCAAAGGATAGCTCTCAGGCAGTTGTGCACATAAATACCAATGTCATCATGAACAACTGACTGATGCATTCACCCAACCATCATTTCTTTAAATGCATAGGACCCATGTTTGACTAACCCACCTTTCACAATAAATGGTGCTTTTACTCTACAGGGGAGACTGCTGGTGATAGGTTGTGGTCGCGACTTTTGGACCTAAAAAATGCATTTACTTGAGAGTTTCTTATGTATTTTTGAACAAATCTGCTTTGTGCATATCCTACAATTAGTGCATTCATGAATGGCATTACTTTGAGGCTCAAAGTCATAGACAAAAGCTATGGAAGTTGAAATTACACCTGTCAAAAGCATTAACTTGTATTCTTTTGCATGGGTTGGGAGGATATTGGTCAAAAGTTGTAGAATTTAGCTCTACACTTGACAAATGCATTTGCTTGAAAGTTTTAAAAAAGGCTTTTATTTGTTGTGTTTTTCATTTGCTAGTTAATAGGATTTGCTTAAAAGTTCTCACACTATTTCAACCTCTCCTTGAAATAATGTCTTTTTAAGAAAGAGCATTTATTCACTTTGTAGCATTCTTACTTTTTCTAAACTTTTTAATTTTTAAATTGATGTTTTGATTGACTTAATGGTATTATAGGATAGCTTTTATGATATCTTTTATTATTTATTAAGTCAATTGATTTTGTCAATTTTTAATATCAATGATCTTGTGTTATGGAATTATTCTCATCATAAGGGACTCACGTGACTTGTCAATTTTGTTTTATTTAAAAGGTTTCCTCAAATAGTTGGCATGTCTATTGTGATATTTGAAGGAAAAAGGTTAAGGTTGGTATTGGAATTGAGCATTGGAATCAAGCGAAGTTGAAGAAAATCTGGCATTGAAACTTGAAAAAGCATTTTTAAATGCTTTAAAGAGCTTCCATTTCATGCTTTATTTTTCTATTTTAAATCAACTCACATCTTTTTGGGGCTCTAAAGAGAACATCTCAATTTTCATGACAAAGGGGTTAAAAAGAACTTTAGGACAAACTTACTAGAGTTGGTTTTCGGATTTAACAATTGAGCAAGGCAACTTTCATATCTCATTTTGGTGCTTTAAAAAGAATCAAAATCATTGCTTTGTGGACTTAAAATGAACAAGTTTTATCTTTGTCTTGTAATTGCTTACTCAAAGTAATACCATCAAAAGCATGTATGCGCTTCTCTCGCGCCTTAGGGCAATCTTGAGAATCAAAAGGCCTTTTGTGGTCTTAAGTTAGGTAAAGTAATTACCTCCACATTTCATTTTCAGATTAAAATTGAACAAAGGATCTTGCGAGTGTGAGTGGAACATGTTACGTGTGCTCTCCCTTTATTTCTAAACAAAGATTGATCGAACTATGAATATGTTTGCTTGCTTTGTTTATCTTAGAGGGCTTTCCTTGGCGAAAAAGTACTCACCCAAGGGAACAACTCAACCGATAACACTCTAAAGCCAAGAGTATTTCCAGCCGAGATATAAAAGTGGGTACTAGAACAAAGGCCAGTATCATGTGGTTGGCTCTGATGAGATGGGTAGCAATGGTCTCTCACCTTGACGGGTCAACTCCTACGAATGGAAAGTCCGTATTGAAACCCTTGTTGTAGAAAGGCCAAAATCCCTATCTATTTATTGGTGCAAGAATGATCGTTCTGAAGCCGCCCCACACTTTTACAATTTTTAGTAGAAATGGAAAGTATGCCATGGGAGTTTGATGGGTACTAATGCTTGGCTGCCCCTAGAAGTGAGTGTCGTGGAAGGGAGCTAGTGGGGTCAAGCATCTAACCATTCACTAAAAATAAGCATAGTTGGACTGTCTAAGTGGGGATTCAACAAATATAGTCTTTCATATCCATACGCTTGTGGTTGTTCTTGAAATCAAAACACATTGCTTGTTCGAAAACATTGGGAAACAAACATTTAACATGAGCATAAAATCTCAAACCCTTTAGGAGAAGAAAATATCGTTGAATGAATTCACATGCTATTGCTTTCCCTTGGGATTCTCATCCTTAGAGGCTTCTAAGCATTTGGATTTCATCACAATTTGCTCCTACTAAGGTCAACATTAGGAAAAATTTTCCTTGATTTTCTAGATTTCCACATAATGGACTTTGTGGGATGAAAGAGAATTAGGACATTGGACATCTAGTTTCAAAAGCAACAATTGTGATAAAATAAAGTTCATTAAGAAAAGTTAAGAAACAATTGGACCCCACACATGTGCTTGGTATCTTTTGGTCATATGATTTTCATTCAAACATTGGTCTTTTGGTTTGAACTACTCTTTAGGAAAAGCATGCTCTTCAATATCTTGGTCTAGTAAACAAGTCCTTCTTAGGTTCATTTAGGATCAAATCAAACACTTCATCCATCCCAAACATCAATCAAAACCCATCTTGCAAACAACTTTAGAGCTTTGGAAACGTCATCATTCTAGACTTGGGTACATCCTTGAACCAAATCAAAATCACTTGTTTAGTTAGGTATGTTTGGATGAATCCTTCCTCACACACTTAGTTAAATTATCACACCTTTGAACGAGTTCATCCTAAGATAACATCTAAACATCTTAGGGTTTACAAATTCATTATCCAATCAAAGCAATTGAAACCAAATCCTAAAAGTCTAGAATTGATCCAAAGTTCCTAAACTTTCAATGCCCATATCATTCACCCATTTCATCCTTCATCTCATCATTGGTCCTGAATGCCTTAGAGGTTCCCTTTTGCAACAAGGTCAAAACACTAGAAGAACATGGAATATACACTTGATCCATACATCATGAGTAGTCTAAACCAACCAAACTATCAAATCCTTGCAATGCCAATCAATTACCAACACTCACATTTATACAATCCATACATGGGATCATTATCTCCTACAAACCTCAGTGGAACAACAAATGTGAATATGCCCAGTCAAGAGTTTGGAACATCTTTCCCGATGGTAGATTTAAATCCAAGTCCAAAAGTACAAATCTATCAATTGAACAATCAATGCATGAATCTTCAAATGAACAACATCATCCCATCAAATCCATACATGCCAAATGTCAATATACCAAGTACAACTTTATCAAACATGAAAATTTCAAATCCACACTTGGTAAACTTTGGGGTAAATATGTTTGTGAATCATAAAAATGTTGTTCAAAGCCCACACAAGATGATAACAACTCCATGTACTAATCCAAGTCAAGGTAACGCCATGCAAAATCAAAGTTACCTAAATCAAGGCAATATGGTTCCCAACCACAACAATGTTCAATTTCAACCTATAATGCCAAATCCAAACATCATCCCAAATCAGAAAATTATCCAAAATCAATTTTTCCATAATCCAATGCAAACACCACAAGTGTACATTCCAAATCCGCTTGAACAAAAGCCAAATCAACCATATCAAGGGAGTCAAAATCAAAATAAAGATCAAAATTCGCTAGATCAACTTGCTTCACTTTCCAAACTAATTGACTTATTGAGCGAAGAGACATATTCACTCCAAAATCAATACACTCTTCCTTTGGTTAAACCATGTCATCAAAGCATTGAGCTGTGTCCACAACCACATCAAGAATGATATCTCCAATTTCAAGAAGTTAGATGTCAAGATCGACCACATCAACAAATCTAAACCCCACATCTTGAAGATCAATCACCACATCTCCAAAATCAATCACCACAAGGTCAATTTAAAGTACAAATCTCACAAGGTAACAAGCGAAAGTACACACCACTAGGGAGACCAATTGAATCAGTCCTACAACAATTGGTACAATAAAATCTCATCAAGCTCCCCATCTATGGGAACTATTAAGAACCCCTAGTTAAACCACTAGGGTATAATGAGGAACACCATTGTGATTTTCACAAAACAAAGGGACATGCCACATCAAGTTGTATTCAACTCAAAAATCTCATCCAAGACCTTATTGACAAAAAGATAATCACTATTGGGAACAATGATGAAAATTTGACTAATAGTGATAGCATTCACAATCTTTCCACCGCAATTGTTGAAAACAATGATCAAGATCTATCCATCGATGAAGATGTTTTTACATCATCCAATTATCAAAATAACATACATCAAGGGTCACTTTTCAATCATGATAAAAATCCACCAACAATACCCAACAATCATCCCATTCAAGAAATGTTAACATCACTTGACCCTATGGTTGAAGACATTCACAATCTCTTCGCTGCAATTGTTGAAAACAATGTTCAAGACCTATCCATCAATGAGCACATTGAATATGTTTCCACCTCATCCGATGAACAACTCGCCATACATAAAGAGCTACTTTTTAGTCATATATTTCAAGGAGTGTTAGAGTTATTTGATCCAATTGGCATAATCCACGACCCATCAACCAATGATCAATGTTGAAAATGTCTCTACATTGCCTTATGAGTTAGAGGACATGATGAGCCCAAAATGTGCTCATAGTTTGGATATTATGATGAACTTTTAATACCTTTACTTTTGTTATTCATGGTTGTTTAAACTCTTTTGAAATCTTTTATGGGGATATCCTGTAGCAAAACACTTTCATGTTCTTGCAACCTATTGCGTTGTCTTGTCTACATTTATTACCCCATTGACTCCCTAAATGACTGGTATATCGCATGTAGTTTTTGAATGATGAAATAGATTTAAATATGTAATTAATGAATGGATATTGTGTATGTGCCATGCCCCTTTTCTTTCGCATCTATTACCTTGTGTTTCGCAGGTTGTTGAAGAAAGTATGATCAAGTCCAGCGCAGCCGATCTTGGCCTTACAGTAAAGTCTATTTCCTGCATGACTTCAAGGAAGCTCTGGCGAAGACTCTTTGACTGAAACCGTTGGGAAGGATTTTTAATGACAGTCAATCTGGAAAGAGTGGAGCGCTAGATTCTCTCTGGATCGGGTTGAATGGATAAATTCATTTATGAAGTTTGTTCCTTGATTTTGGGATACACTTTACTTCCACATTTTTCTTTGTTAGGGGTAGTTAGCTAGTTGTTCTCCCGATTTTAAATAAGTGCTCCTCCTGTGCGAGTGAACAGAAAAAGGAGATGGTTATAAGTTAGATAGAAGCATAGTGATAGGGAGATAGCGGATATCATGTAAGAGTCAGTATGATAGTAATAAAAAGTAAAGTCTGTATGACAAGAGATAGAGCTTGTTGCTAGTTTTCATATCAACAAAGCGATGTATACCATTATGAGTTTATGAATAAATTTTGATGAAGTTTTGAGTTCAGCACTTGCATAATTAGTAGATGCTTGCTAAGGGTGCCCACTTACTAAGTATCTGTAGCTAGTTAGTTAGCTGTTCTTTTTCTGTTGATCATCAGTTAGATTATATTTTTAAAGTTTTCATACAAACTCAGTCTTGTATTGCTCCTACAGCATCGGGAATCCATCCCTGTGTCTGTTCCTGCAGCATAAGGCCAGTTCATAGTTTGAGTCTTAGTCGTAGCTATTATGATTTCTGTTTTGGTTAAATCATGGTTGAGTTAAAAGAATTTTTCATTGCCTTCCTGTAGCGTAGATAGAATTTTTTTCAAGTATTTATTTCTATTAAGTTGTGACCGAAACTAGTTCTTAGTGCATATATTGTGCTACGCCATTCAAAGTATATGTTCCCTGGTTTGACAAGTAAATGAACGTCCATAAAGAGATATTGGTCACCTGCTAGAATGTCCAATTCCCAGGATAGGTTTTATTGTGATTTTCATATCCTTTTGTGGGTGCGACCATTTTTGGCGCCGTTGCCAGGGATGGTGTCAAGATAAGAATTTGTCAGAAGTCATTTTTTAGCATTAGTTTAGTTTGTTAATCAAAATTTTCAAAATCCTTCAAATCACCATTCATTCTATTGCATGCATAGAAGAAGAGATGCGTTGGGAAGGTTTCTCCCTGAAAACCTATTTGTTGAACTGCCATTTGACCCAGCCAACGAAGAACCTGAGGAAAATCCATTCACTCTGCTATTTCAGCAAGCCAATATGGTAAATAATCCACCTAATCCATCTCCTTCTTTTGAGTTTCCCATTGTTCCCCAGCGAGATACTGACAATCTTAAGAATATTCCTTCTTCACTACTTCCCAAGTTCTATGGCCTATTTACGGAGGACCCTGAAACTTTCATGTTTGAGTTTGATATCCTTTGTCGCAGTTATGACTATACTTCAGATGCTCACAAGCTGAAGTTGTTTCCTTCCACCTTGAAGGAAGGAGCTCTCAGATGGTTCATGAGTTTGGGAAGAGGTGTTGTTGATAGTTGGGCAGCCATGCAAACAAAATTCCTTGAGAAATATAAGGAATATTGTAAAAGTGGCAGTAAGGGAGATGATATATTCAGGATTCAGTAGAAGGAGGATGAAATTTTGGAGGATTATATTTCAAGATTCTTGTTTTCTCTGAAAAAGAACTCAAACCATACTCTCCATGAAGACTCTCAGAAACTACTTTTTCTAAGAGGGATCAGTGATGCCTGTATAGACGCTCTGGACCTGATGGGAGGAGGTGATATAACCCAACTGCCTTGGGATGATTTTCAAAAAATATGTCTTAATTACTCCCGAGCAAATGTGAAGAGGGTAGAGGTCATTAGGCTACGGTGGGTAAATCTTCTTCTAGTGGAGTTTCCCGGATGGAGATCACAAATTTGATGTATGACTTCAAGCAGGAAATCATTAACAACATGGCTACACAGTTGGACACTATGCAAGCTCGGAAGAAACATGAGGAAGTTGAAGCAATCTTGGCCGAGTTCTATCCACATTGTAGATAGAAGAAGCATGACTGCAGATGCAAGATGGTGGCCAACATGGAGGCTAAACAGTTTCCTACTGATTTTAAGATGATAGAAGGTGATGATGATCAAGTCTTCTTTGTTGCACAAAGGAGGCCATGGGCACCAAGACAAGGTATGCCTCAGGACCCTTTACAAAATTTTGGTTCATATAATAGTCAATGGAAAAATCAGTACCCTCTAAAATATGGGCCATACTCCCAACCTCAGTGGCATAACCCTTGGCCAAATACCCAGCAAAACCATTGGCAAGCCTCACAAGGGAACTGGCAACCACCTCAGCAAAACCAGTGGCAGCCTCCACAAGGGAATTGGTAGTAGCCTAACCAATGGAGAGGAGGCCAGCAATGGTCAAATCCAACCGCAGGTTTCCTGAAGCAATCCATTATGCCACCTCCTACACCTAATCAAGGTCAGAATCCAAAATCAACCCAACTGCTAGCTCAGGCAGCCCCTAATCCAAATAACCAGCAACTGCAGCAACAACAAGTCTATTTTGTTGATCCTAATCATCAGCTTGCCTATGCTCTTAACCTGAATAATATTAATTTACGTTCAGGAACCATGATGCCCACACCATCTCCTCCCATAATCTCAGAATTACCACCTGAGGAGATTGACCAAGAAGAAGAAGATATCAATGACCAAGCCCAACCAAATCAGCCAGTTCAGATTCCATCATTACCTAAGTCATCTGATAAGGTGCTCCCTCCTTTCCCACAAAGATTGGAAGGTGAAAATGTGAAGAAACAAGAGGAACCCACCTTCGATATTCTTGACCAGCTAAAGCATATATGTGTGAAAATTCCCTTGTTCCAAGCAATCAAAGAAGTACCTATCTATGGCAAGGCTATCAAAGAGGCATGTTTGAAGAAACTAGGGGGGAAAAAAAAAGACCCTCAAGCTGTCCATGTAATAGGTCAACTCTCTGACTTAATGCTAGGGAAGCTGAGCATCCCAAAATATTTAGATCTAGAAAGTCCCGTTATGGAGATAAATGTTAATGGGTTGCAAATTAAGAATGCCTTAGTAGATCTTGGTGCAACTATCAATGTCATGACAAAGGACCTGGTTGTAAAACTTAATATTTCAGAAATAAGGACTACACCTATAATATTACAACTTGCTAATAGCTCAACTATCAAACCTGATGGGGTAGTCGAAGACCTGGTAGTCACTTTGGATTCCTAGGAATACCCCGCTGATTTCATGGTCTTATCTCCAAAAGCATCATTGGGGGGGATACACTGTCATGCTAGGAAGGCCTTGGTTGGCTACTGCTGATGCTTGCATTGGTTGTAGGTCAGGTGACATGACAATATCTGATGGATACAGCACAAAGAAACTTACCCTCTATTCTCCAGCACTGCCCCAACTTGAGTCTGGAGATGTTGCTTGGCCAAATTTGGGAGAAGAGGAAGGAGTGAACTTTGTGGGAAATTTAATGATGATTACCAGAGAGTCTTTCATTGCACAACAGGAAGAAGAAGATATACTATCCAATATCTTACTGAATAACTATGGTACTGAATACTTTCATTGTGAGAGAAATCCATGTTCCTTGCATACTATTCTTTCTCTATCCACATCAGCTCATTATCCTGCAGCAACTAATTGTTTGCACACCTTACTACCCCATGAGGTAGACATGCCATTTCTGTCTGAAGTATCTATGATAGACTTAACCTCCCAAATTGAGATAGCTGCAGGAAAAATGTTTTGCATTAACAAAAACCTCACACGTGAGCAACAAGAATCTATGATCAAAATGCTTACCAGTCATAAGTCAACTTTTGCATGGGACTATGGAGATATGAAGGGCCTCGACCCAAAACTCTGTACACATCGCATATATATTAACAGTGACTTCAAACTTGTCAGGCAACCTCAAAGAAGAATCAATCCAGCTTTGAGAGAGATTGTTAAAGAAGAATTGCAGAAAATGTTGACAGCTGGCTTTATCTACCCAATCTTTGATAGTCAATGGGTTTCCCCATTGGTCATTGTTCCTAAGAGAGGAGGAAAATGGAGGGTATGTGTAGATTACAGAGAAATTAACTTAGCAATAAAGAAAGATTACTTTCCTCTTCCATTTATTGATCAAGTTCTGGATAATTATGCTGGGAAGAAGTACTTCTCATTCTTGGATGGCTTTAGTGGATACAATCAGATCAAGATTACTCCTGAGGATCAGGAAAAGACTACTTTTACATGCCCTTGAGGAATGTTTGCCTATTCAGTTTTTCCTTTTGGTCTTTGTACTGCTCCTACAACTTTCTAGAGGGTAGTCATAAGCATCTTCTCGGACATCTCATATGATTGCATGGAAATATACATAGATGACTTTACTGTTTATGGTACAACATTTGAGGAAGCTCAAGCTAACTTGGAAAAAGTACTACAGAGATGTGAAGATCACAACCTATCGCTGAATAGTCAAAAATGCTTCATGATGATGCAGGAGGGAATAGTGCTCGGTCACTATATTTCTGCTGCAGGAATTTAGGTTGATCCTACTAAAATTGAGATAATCTCTGAGTTATCCTCTCCTACTAAGCAAAAGGAGGTACGGAGTTTTTCTGGGCTATGCAGGATACTACAGAAGATTCATTAAGGACTTCAACCAAATAGCAGGTCCCTTATACAATCTGCTGAAGAAAGATGCAGAGTTTTCTTGGACAGAGGAATGTGAAAAAGCATTTCTTGACTTGAAAGTCGCCCTCACCCAGGCACCTGTTTTGAAAGGACCTGATTGGTCACTCCCATTTCATATTCATATTGATGCTTCGGATTATGCAATTGGAGAAATGCTAGGGTAGAAGGATGGATCAACTGAACATGCACTCTACTACATAAGCAAAAATCTACAAGGGGTTGAATTCAACTACACTGTTACAGAAAAAGAAATGTTGGCAATCATCTACGCCCTCAATAAATTTAGGCATTATATCACTGGTTATCAAATATTTGTCCACACTGATTATGCAGCAATCCGGTATCTCATGAACAAAAGCTCAATATCTGGGAGACTAGCAAGATGGTTATTGTTGATGCAGGAATTTGACATTACAATTGTGGACAAGCCGGGTAAAGCCAACATAGTTGCTAATTTCCTTTCTAGAATTCAAAGGCAAGATGACTCTATACTTTTTGAAGACTCCTTTCCTGATCAGCACCTGTTTGCAATCAAGGTTATTCATCCATGGTATGCTGATATAGCAAATTATCTGGCAACAGGAAGAACTCCTCCTCAATTCTCTCCTAAGGAAAAAAGATTATTGGTAGAGAAAAGTTTTAACTTTTCTTGGATTGTAGATTGCATGTTTTATACAAGGCCAGATCACGTTATGAGGAGATGTATACCAGAGGAGGACACTCATTATATACTGCATGCCAGCCATGATGAGCTGTGTGTTAGACATTTTGCTGCGAAAAGGACAGCAATGAAAATTTTAAATACTAGTTACTATTGGCCAACCTTACATAGAGATGCAGCTAAGTATACAAGGAGATGTGACAGATGCCAAAGGATGGGAAGACCAACTCACTCTGATGAAATGCCTCTATTTCCACAAATTGTAGTTACACCATTCGACAAATGGGGACTGGATTTTGTGGGACCAATTGACCCACCTTCCAATAGTAAGTCCTACATTCTTGTGTGCACAGATTATGTCACAAAATGGGTAGAAGCTAAACCTATGAAACATGCTAGGGATAATAAAGTGGCTAAATTCCTATATGAGGAAATATTTACTAGGTTTGGTGTTCCTAGGGAGATAGTGACAGATCAGGGAGCACAATTTACTTCTACACTTATCACAACTTTAGTCAATGAATACAATATACGGCATAGGAAATCAACTCCTTATAACCCCCAGGACAATGGCCAGGTTGAGGTCACCAATAGGGACATAGAGGCCGTTTTGACTAAAACTGTAGATTTGCATAAGAAGGAGTGGGCCGCTAGGTTACCTAAAGCTATATGGGCCTACCATACTACCTGGAAGACCGATACAAGATTTACACCTTTTGAAATGGTGTATGGTAAAACAGTTGTGATGCTAATAGAATTTGAACATAAGACTCTCCAAACAGCACTGGAGCTGGAAATGGATTTAACAAATGCACAAAAGGATAGAATCATGCAGGTCAATGCTCTGGATGAACTACGAAAGCATGCCCTGCAGCACATTGAGATGATACAGAATCAACAGCGAATAAGGTGGCATGATAAATACATTAAGGAGAAGAAGTTCAAAGTAGGAGATTGGGCTCTGCTTTATGACTCAAGGTATAAGGACAGTCCAGGAAAATTACAGACCAGATGGTTGGGGCCGTATGAAATTGAGAATGTATTTGCTGATGGTACAGTTCAACTTGTTACAATTGATCCTATTCGATTCAAGCTGTTGGTTAATGGACACTACCTACAGTTGTACCATAAACCAGTCTCAAAAAGAAGAATTCATGCAACAGTTCGGTCAAGATCCTACCACTACTCTTCGTGCAGCTGAAGGCTTTAGCCTTTCTCCTACAGCTTCACCATAATTTTGAAAAGCATGCTCATAATAAAGGTTTTTTTTTTAAGGAAACCCCTTTTTCTTCATTTTCACTTTTCGCCACATCTCGCTTCTTTATCTTCCATCATCCATCCCATCCATCTATTCCATCCATTCATCTCGACCGCCCACATCACCCATCCACTTCATTCATCCACATCACCCTTAATTATGATATAATTCCCAACTATCAATTCATGCCGAAGCCATCATATTTCTTCACACGTACATGCATTTATCAAAGGTACACCATATATTTTGTTATCGCATATTTCATTTATTTTATTCTATTCATTTACTACGATGACTGTACTAGTCATTATTACTTGATCTCCGCCTATTCTTTAGTACATGTGAGGACACATGTCATACTCTAAGTAGGGGGCCGGGTAATCCACTTTTAAAACCTGTCTTTTTGCCGCTGCCACAATTGCTCAAATAACCTTTCTTTATTATTTTTCTGGTACTTTCCAAATATGATCGCACGTCTTTTTCATTGCATGTTTTTCTTGTAAATTACAATTAAAACTGTTTGTTCAAAAAAGTTCATTTTTGGAAAAGAGAGAAATGTGACGGCACGACAGGGAAGAAACCAGAACATAAAGCAAAATAGAGAGGAAATTTTTGAATTTTCAGCAGGGAGTTGAATTCAGCTGGGGAAAACCTGTGAACATGGGTGGTCAGCTGGTGCGACATGAGCCTGTAGCTCATGAGTTATTATTGCAAAATCCTCAAACAGTCTAGGCATTCAGCCTCTGTGGATGGTTAAACTACTTCTTGAGTTTAAATGCTTTTGATGAGGAGGCTGCTGGTGAATTTTTGAGAACCTTTTCTGAAGGGGAGGCTACTATATGGGGTCTAACGGTTGTTGTAACTAAAGACAGAATTACTGAAGTAACCGGGCTTCCAGCCATTGGAGAAAATTTTTCTTTGGACGCTGCCGCTACAAGGGCTGAATTTTCAATACCCACTAATGGACCTTTGGAAGTCTCCAAGCAGGGATGCAAGCGAGTATCACTGCCTCCTCTTTATTTAGAATACGCTGTTTACATAATTAGGTATTTAACCTGTGAAGGCCATTTCTCTTACCTGCATTCGTACCATTTCAAATTATTAAGTCATATAAGGCATGGGTTAGTTGTAAATGTTCCAAATTTCTTGTTAAAACTTTTGGAACAAAGTGCCCATAGAACTCAATAGGGGAAATATAATTCTATTGCTCACCATGGCCTTATCAAATTATTGATTGAACGCTCTTTAAGAGATGTCTCACCTCTTTCCTGACAATAATTTGTTGCCCAAAAGAGCTTGCAAATTCTAGAACCCCCTAGGGTACGTACCCCACGGCCTCAGAAAAAGTAAGAAGAAATTGCGTCTACCAGTAGAAGAATAGGGCAAGGGTCATCTGCTCCTATAGCACCTGGTCTTGTAGCTCTCACACCTGAATCCTCTACTAGGGTACAAACTAGGTCTGCCACTAGGAGAGAGAAGGGAAAAACAAAGGCAGAAGAGTCCTCAGAATCTGACCCTCGTTCTCGAAAAAGGAAATGCCCTTCTCCTACAACAACACTTGTTGCTATTACCAGTTCACCATCATCCTCTGGTAGGGTAGAACCCTCTAGTTAGACCAGAAAGAGGAAGGCTACAAGAACACCTCCTGTAGCCGCATCAGTGCCAAGAAGAGTTTCTGCAAGGAAACAATGTAAGACCTCCCCTACTTCACCTCAACCAGAGGTTATTGTAATTTCAGAAGGGTCCGTAGAGTCTGAATTTGATGTTTCTCAGAATGTGTCTGAGAATGCTGCATAGAGTTTATTCGTTCCTAAAGAGGAACAAATTGAGACAAGGTAAATTGAGCATAATGAAAAAGGGGTACCAAGTCTTGATGACTTGGCTACTGCTGCTATGTAGATTGTGGAGGAAGCACAGTCTTCTCCACCGTAGCAACCAGAATTCATCATATTGAAAGAGCAGGAATAGACCGAACAATTGGATGTGGCCAGTGAAGCTACATCTTCCCCCGCCACTTGTCAAGCCATTGTTGTTTATAAGAAGACATTTTTTATTGAGTTTCTAGAATATGTCAAAGCTAACTGGGAACCAGTTACATTGCAAACCCTGAATTTCAGGCACCTAGTCCAGACTGACATGCAACAAATTCTATGGGAGGTAGAAAGGAAGAAATTGAAAAAGAAAATTTAAAGTCAGAAATAGGAAATTCTTGAGTTACAAGGAAAAATGGATGAAATGTTAAAAGTAACTGGTTAGATTATGGAATGTAGACCACCACCCAGAGTTTATGCTATGTGCCTTAAGGAACAATTCTTATGGTTCCAACTAATGAGAATTTCCAGAAATCAAGATCCTATACTTCACACTCCTAAAGAATTCTATGACGCATACCAGGCAGCCCCCAATTGGTTAAGAAATTCTCTGTGTGAATTTTATTTGCATGGCTTTTTAATTCCATTTGAAACAGAATGGAACCCTCTTCTGTATATTGGTGATATCCATTTGAGATCATTTATGTCATGGGTAGCAAATGAAGCAAATTATGGCAGACAATGGGAAACATATGAGGAAGCCGAAAGGAATGAGCCTGTTCCATTGCGCTCTCAAAGTTCAGACCCCCATGCGATGTTAAAAACCTGGTTTACTCTGACATATGGCATTCACAATAATACAGCCAGGACGAAAATATTTGATCTTAGGAGACAGGTATATGATGAATTTCAGGAATAGTCATATTCATTTTGGAGACTGTCATACACCAGAAGTGAGAAAAGGTGGGAAAGATTAACTGTTGGGTTGAGAAGATCTGAGCCTCACAGTCCCCTAAATTTCACAGTAGCTCTTAAATGATCAAGCAGATATATACAGTTGGGACTTCAAAAGAGATTTGAAGTATGGTTGCCATTGACATTCAGACCTCCTGTGCTAATGTGGCCCCTTTATTCTTACCAGGCTACAAATCTTAATGATGATTCAGAAGCCCGTAGGTATAAAAGGTGGTAGACTTTCAGAGGATTTTATTATAGGTTTGGAGCTCCATTTCAGAGTCATGCTATAACCACCGATTTCAGAGAAACTACTAGGAAAGTTAAGGCTGGAGGACCAGCATTGGGCTAAGGAGGGGGCAGATGATGAGCCCAAAATGTCCTCATAGTTTGGATATTATGATGAACTTTTAATACCTTTACTTTTGTTATTCATGGTTGTTTAAACTCTTTTGAAATATTTTATGGGGATATCCTGTAGCAAAACACTTTCATGTTCCTGCAGCATATTGTGTTGTCTTGTCTACATTTATTACCTCGTTGACTCCCTAAATGACTGGTATATCGCATGTAGTTTTTGAATGATGAAATAGATTTAAATATGTAATTAATGAACGAATATTGTGTATGTGCCATGCGCCTTTTCTTTCGTATCTATTACCTTGTGTTTCATAGGTTGTTGAAGAAAGTATGATCGAGTCTAGCGCAGCCGATCTTGGCCTTGCAGTAAAGTCTATTTCTTGCACGACTTTGAGGAAGCTCTGGCAAAGAATCTTTGACCGAAACCGTTGGGAAGTATTTTTAATGATAGTCAATCTGGAAAGAGTGGAGCACTAGATTCTCTCTGGATCGGGTTGAATAGATAAATTCCATTATGAAGTCTGTTCCTTGATTTTGGGATACACTTTACTTCCACGTCTTTCTTTGTTAGGGGTAGTTAGCTAGTTGTTCTCCTGATTTTAAATAAGTGCTCCTCCTGCGCGAGTGAACAGAAAAAGGAGATGGTTAGAAGTTAGATAGAAGCATAGTGATAGGGAGATAGCAGATATCATGTAAGAGTCAGTATGATAGTAATAAAAAGAAGAATTTGTATGACAAGAGACAGAGTTTGTTGCTAGTTTTCATATCAACAAAGCAATTTATACCATTATGAGTTTATGAATAAAGTTTGATGAAGTTCTGAGTTTAGCACTTGCGTAATTAGTAGATGCTTGCTAAGGGGGCCCACTTAGTAAGTATCTGTAGCTAGTTAGTTAGCTGTTCTTTTTCTGTTGATCATCAGTTAGATTATATTTTTTAAGTTTTCATACAAACTCAGTCTTGTATTGCTCCTGCAGCATCGAGAATCCATCCCTATGCCTGTTCCTGCAACATAAGGCCAGTTCATAGTTTGAGTCTCAGTCGTAGCTATTATGATTTCTGTTTTGGTTAAATCATGGTTGAGTTAAAATAATTTTGCATTGCCTTCTTGTAGCGTACATAGAATTCTTTCCAAGTATTTATTTATGTTAAGTTGTGACCGAAACTAGTTCTTAGTGCATATATTGTGCTGCGCCATTCAAAGTATACATTCCCTGGTTTGACAAGTAAATGAACATCCATAAAGAGATATTGGTCACCTGCTGGAATGTCTAATTCCCAGGATAGGTTTTACTGTGATTTTCATATCCTTTTGTGGGCATGACTAGGACATATCTCAAGATTTTATCCTAAAGCATGATCAAAATCTTTCACCAAGGTCTACAATGGTCCTTTCCAAGGCATATCGACCCCCTTTGACCTCATGATTACAGATGTTGAAGGAATCTTCAACTCAACACTTAATCCAAGTCCACTCAAAGATCAAGCGGATATTAAGCCACTTCCCATGCCTAATGAAGATATCCAAGAACCCCTTGTAAGCAATCCACCCTTTGAAATTGACCCATGTCAAGACCCTGATCCAAAGCATGGGTAAGTGCACCAAGATGGTTCCCAAAAAGGGGGCTTAAGTGGCAACTTTTTTTTTCTGAAATCAGGAAATGTTAACCTTGGACGTGAAATTGAGGATAGTTACACTCAAAATTTTGAGATGAAACAAAAACAAGGATCAAAGTGCTCTGAGTCTACTTTCTAAACTACTAACTTATTTTGAAAATGGTTGAGATTAAGTGGTTCAACAAAGGGATGTACACAAATTGGTTCTTTTTTGTCAGAAAAACATAACATAGCAACTCTTGTACGACCTGAGCATTGTGACCTTTTTCTTAGTATTTTTAAAATCACTATAGTCAGAAGTTAGCTAATAGTATCTAGTTGGTGCACAATTTTTCTGATAATTTTTTAATGAATATTTGATTTTTTACTAATTTTCTAAGTGGGAACTTCCTAAAAAGAAGAATTTTGGCCGTGCTCCCCCTACAAATTTTGGAAAGTAATAGATTTTTTAAAAAAATTATTTTTAAAATTGTGGAATGGAGTCTAGTTTCTAAAAATGTAATTTATTTGAAATTTTGATGAATGGTTAATTTATAACAAAAAAAAACCAAACACTGCTTTTTGAAAAAAAATAGACATACAAACAAGAGAAATTATGGATGGAAGCCCTCACATTGTCAGAAAGTGAAAAAAATTATATCATTGGAAAGCTAAGAGAGAACTTAACATTACCCATGTGTTCGATTTCATCGATATTAAACCAAATGCAATCCTGACGGTGAGCACGAACTCGATTATGTGAAAAATTGTAGAATTTTCAAAAAATACGTCTCCGGTGGTTGGGAATTCCCTCCAAACCTTTGGGTTAGTATTCCAAGGGAAATAGAAAATCCAAGGTTCGGGGATTCCCAAAGAAAAATGTAATGTGCTCGCGTTATTTACTAGTTTTCACTTTTTCTTCTCCGTGGAATATTTCTAATAACAAATAATGTGCTCGCATTATTTATTCCTTTAGTTAAATGCCAATTTTTTCATATATTTGTATGTATATGTATGCTGGTGTGTCATGTATGTATGCTAGTGTGTCATGTATGTATGCCTATATGTATGTATTTATGCTTATGGGAGAGAGGGCAAGAGAATGTGGGAGTAGGAGAGAGTGTGGGAGGGTGGGAGAGTGAGAGAGGATGGGAGAGTGTGAGAGAGGGTGGGAGAGTGGGAGAGGGTGGTAGAGAGTGGGGGAGAGTGTGGGAGAGTGGGAGTTAGGGTGGAAGGGAGGGAGGAGAGAGTGGAAGAGAGTGGGAGATATTTGGAGAGTTTGGGAGAGGTTTTAGGGTGTGAGGGCATGGGAGAGAGTGGGAGAGAGAGGGAGGAA
>VDFB02379711.1:78622111-78756202 GCA_007258455.2 Sequoia sempervirens | reverse complement strand
ACTAGTAGAGATATATTCGTTTAGGATTAAATAACACACTCGCATTATCAGTAAAAATGGTAAAAATCACAATATAGCCGTGATGTCGGCCCACATTCTGCATATTCTCCTAGTTTTGCATGTGCTCTGACAAAAAGTAGCTTTTTGGTGATTGAGTGAAGTGTGCATGCATGATTTTGAGATTCCATCACCTTTTAAATGTTCTTTCCATCACCTTTGCATGAAATAGCAGAGTTTTCATGTTGAGAAGCATATAATATCAATTCAAGTTTGAATTATAGTGATAATTAATATACAATTGAAATTTGGAGGGGAACAAGCTTTTGAAGAAGTCAAATTTTTGAGGAGTTTGAGGAAGGAAGAAGTAAAGGCTGCATAATTGGGTAGAACTCCTCTATTTGAAACTTTTCTTTTTTAGGTATGTGAAATATTTGTACATTTTCTTTCATTCTATTATTGCTTGCTTTCATTTTTGTTGTTTAGCTTATTCCATGTTGATCAAATTGTTTGTTTGTGATGCAATATCAGATTGCCAAGCTACTCAACAACATCATTTCTGTAGGGAACTTCCTTCCCAAATCAATAAAGAGTAAAAGATCAATTTATACAAACTTTGTCAAATTCATCCAAAACTACTTTTCATTCAACCAAAATCCATTTATTTCATTTCAAGTTATAAAGCTATCAGTAGCCAATTCACCATCTCCATATAGCAAACCATTTTCAGAATCAACTTTCAACTTTTTTCTTGTCATAAACAATACAACAATCACTCATCAACTCAACTTACCCCTTCAAGGAAAAAACAATCAAACACCTCTATTCCTTAGACCTGCAATCAAACATCATCCAAGCCATTTAAGATATCTTTTCTCAAATCAACACATCCATCATCCTATCTTCACTTAAACACCATTTGTAACAACAAAAAGTAGCATTAGTTTAACACTTTCACCAGACCTTTAAGATACCAATTTCATCATGTTTTGATTGTAATATTCCAATGTATCAGTATAGACACACTCTAACTACTTTGCATTCAAGAAACCATTTCCATATATTGGAAACATATGCCCAAATCATCAAATATTTCACAATCTACCTTCAAAACATTACCAAGCATAGACATAATTGTGGCATCACAAATGATACTGCTTCCAAGCACTTAACAACATTCCTTTCGTTGTTTCTACATATTCTCTGTTTTTAGCAAACAATGCCAAATATCTCTAGGAGGCCAACATTCCATCTAATCGGGTGATTCCTTTTCTATCATAAGCATTTACACAATCCCAATACATATTCTCAGGCCTATTTTGATCCTTTTCAACATAATATAAAAGTTTATACACTTATTTCACAAAACATAGTAGAACCAACATGTTGTCTATTGGTAAAAGCCCTTAAATAGGTCAATTTATCAAAGGAATTCATCATAGAACTACTCACTAATCCACCAAACCTGCAAAAAGTCTTAGGCCATGTGTAGAAACTCACAAATAAACAAGTTTCGAGATGGGAAATGCCCATCAATACACAAAATCAGTAAACATTTGATTATAGGGTGAAAACACACCAACCATGAGGGTTTCTTTAATGAAACATTTGCAAAACCTCTATACTCCGCCCAAAAATTGAAACATGCTTCATTATGTCTGCAAATTATTTTGAAATCATTTCTAAGCTCCTCTACATGTTGTTTCCTCAAACCCTACTTGAAAACACGATTTTTTTGAATGAGAAAATTCAGAATTTTGTTCATGCAACAGTATCCTGACTTCTTATTTCTATTTACCCCTGCCACACACATCTTCACATTGAAAAGACACTAAATATGATCCATTCCATCGACCTACTAGCCCTACATCGGTGGAATGGATAAGAATCACTTTTTAGACTCTCTAAACAATTCTAAGGAAACCACAGACTGAGACTTAGGAAACTAAGTTCAAATTAGATTGATTATTTGAATTACAATTCCTACAACTTTCAAGAATGAAAGAAGTCTCTTTCCCTGAAAAGAATCAAATCTTAGAATGCTTGAATCACTATGCAACCTGAAAAAAAGAATAGAAAAACTTTCCAAAATAACTGAGCAGAGGTTTTTTTATTAATTTTTATGGATTTTTGGGATACAAGATCTTCCTTTCTCGAGCTTACAATTCTTTTTAAAGGTGTCTAAATCAGTTGAAAAAACTACCTCTTAATCTTCATCAACCCATCCTTGCCCTTCAACAAAAAAGACTCTTCACCTTCTTGCTTTTGTGCAATTTTACATTTTTACAATAATTGACAACTTTTGTTATAAAAAGAAACTTTTCAATAATATCACCTAGTGACCTATTTGATGGTGAAAATACATTGAAATTCATCATTTAATGACCTTCACTCATCATATTTACTTGAACATTACAAATTGAACAAATTATCCTTTTGAAGGAATTTCATGACCTAGGTGCTCTTGCACCATTTTGTCATGTTACAACCTTATGTTGTCAATGGACATTTTAAATCACACAATTTGATACACTTTCCTATTACATTTTTAAACCACATATCTTTGCGGCATTTTGTTAAATTTAACAATTGACTTTCTTTGTGTATGCTTCCAAAGCTATCATTGAGTTATTTTTTCAAACAGTTATACAAACTAGCTTTCATTAACTTTCTTTGTGTACATGCTTCCAAAGCCTTCATCGAGTTATGCTTCCAAAGCTTTCAATTAGTTTATTTTACAACTTAGCACTTTTTGCACAGGTAAAATTATTCGTCATGCCGAAGAAATGAACTGTTAAAAGGAAAAAACTAAAAGATGATCAGCTCCAAGCCATGAAAGATAAATAGAAAAAATGGATGAGGGAATATCGTGAAAAGTAGAAATTGGGAATGATTGATGAAAACAAGCCAGTTGAAGAGGAACCTCAACTATCAAAAAGAGAAAAGAAATTGGCAGCACAAAGGGCACAAATGTGAAAGAGTCGTGCTAGGGGAGATGCATATACCATAGTTGGAGACACACCCTCTACCACAAGTGAATACGAAGGGACACCATTAAGCACAAGAAAATATGGAGGGACACCATCTACCACAAGTGAGTATGGTTGGACACCATCAACCACATCTGAAGTTGAGATTACATCATCACTTGGAGTTGAGAAACAAGGTATTCCATCATCCCCACGTGAACCTTAAGGTATGTCTTCAATTCCAACCTCGATTGAAGGTACGCAATCTAGCCCACCTTAATTAAATATTGATGAAATTCCTAATGTTGAGATGTATGTACCTAAGAGAACACCACCTAGAATTTTGCATATAGAAAGCCAAATTTTTTGATTAATATTGGTGAGAATATTTTGTAGCACATGAAAGGTAAGATTCCAAAATGCACTTGTAGAAGATATGCTGATAAGATTTGGCAAATGTTCTTTGAAAGGCTAAATGAGACTGCAAGATGTCAACTATTTGTTCAAATGATGTGGGGTTTAAAGTACAGAAACATCATGAAGACTCTTGGGTTGAGAACATCGAATGCATCAAGTGAAAACACTATTGTGAAGAATCTAATGGATGCTTATGACAGTGTGGGTAAGACCTCACACTCAAAGGATAGTAATGTCACCCGACGTGTCATTACATCGACTTTGGTAAGCTATCAAACAAAGAGATCTCGCCTCATTAAAAAGACAAGTGAAAAAATGGGAACTAGCAGAAAAACTTTATCAAAAGCCGTTCAAAGGTGGCAAAGAATTTAGGGCACCGATTCAAATGAATTATGGGAATTCTCGGGGAGACTGCCACACAAAGATAAAAAAGTTGTTGAAGCATTGAGAACACTAATTGAAGATTATTGGAAGAATAATAGAAGGCCATCTTTGAATCAAAGGGATGTCGTAAGAAGGAGAATCGGTAGTCGAAACTGTGAGCCACATCCAAAGCCTTTTTTTGATACGACTCAAACCCAATTCTTTCATAAATTTCAAAATGATTATCCTCAAATTAGTATTTCTCAAAGATTTTTTGAAATGATTAAACCTTTTTATGTCAAGATAAATCACATATGCACTACTTGTTGCTGTAAACTACATATTGAATTCTCTAACCATTATGATGTTTATCATTCTATATGTTTACATCTGCATACTAATGATGTTTTGCAAGATTGTGGCATAGAAGCCCCACCAAAATCTTCAAGAGAGTTCTTATAAATTTTTTTATGTGAAATAGAGGATGGCCAAATATTCTATAGGACAACATGCTTGGATGGTTCATGTGAGCATTGTGATGGCTTGCAACGAATGCTAGTATGTCAACATATGGAAAGCACATATGAGGCGGGATAAAAACTAGTAGAGTTCGGGAAGTATAAAATAGTGGCATATGCTACAAAAGATGGGTCTAAAGAAAAAAGGTGTGAGTTGGTTATTCAGAAGATTCTAGTGTATCATTTCATGTTCGGGTAAGTGCACCAAGATGGTTCCCAAAAAGGGGGCTTAAGTGGCCACTTTTTTTCTGAAATCAGGAAATGCTGACCTTGGACGTGAAATTGAGGATAGTTACACTCAAAATTTTGAGATGGAACAAAAAAAAGGATAGAAGTGCTCTGAGTCTACTTTCTAAACTACTAATTTATTTTGAAAATGGCTAAGATTAAGGGGTTCAAAAGAGGGATGTACACAAATTAGTGTTGTTTTTATCAGAAAAAACATAACATAGCAACTCTTGTACGACCTAAGCACAGTGAACTTTTTTGTAGTATTTTTAAAATCGCTATGGTTAAAAGTTAGCTAACAGCTTCTAGTTGATGTACAATTTTTTTGACAATTTTTTAATGAATATTTGATTTTTTACTAATTTTCTAAGTGTGCACTTCCTAAAAAGCAGAATTTTGGCCGTGCTCCCCCAAAATTTTTTTGAAAATAATTGATTTTTTTTTCTTTTTTTTAAAATTTTGAGAATGGAGTCTAGTTTCTAAAAATGTAATTTATTTGAAATTTTGATGAATGGCTAATTTACAACAAAAAAACACCAAACACTACTTTTTGGCAAAAAATAGACATACAAACAAAATAAATTATGGATGAAAGGCTTAACATTGTCAAAAAGTGAAAAAAATTACATCGTTGGATAGCTAAGAGAGAACCTAACATTACCCATGCTTTCAATTTTGTCGATATTGAACTGGATGCAATCTTGATGGTGAGCACGGACCCGATTATGTAAAAAAATATAGAATTTGCAAAAATACATCTCTGGCCTTGTTGGGAATCCTCTCCAAGCCTTTGGGTTGGTATTCCAAGGCAAGTAATTTTAATTTTTTCTTTTTTTTTTAACACAAAATAATGTGAGCGCGTTATAACGTGCTCACGTTATAACACAAGCGTGTTTTGTAAAAAAAATTCAAAAGTGGCCAGAAAATTGGTACCCAACTTCATGCACCCGCCCGTCCATGTTTCGTGAGAATCTAGTGTATGAGTATCCAAGGCATACCCATAGAGCCCAATGGCTAGACACACAATTCAAGCTATGCAAGGACACCTTTCCACTTGGTAGCATAGTATCAATGGTTGATTTTGCAAACAACTACACTCTACAACCACAGCATGAGGTGCAGTCACAGTATTACAACTCCACATAGGTTTCAATATTTGTGCACATAGCATTCATACATGCAGCTGAAAGTACAGAGGACGAAAGGAAGGTATTGAGGGAGTATCACTTTTATATTAGTGATGATCGCACGCATTCTCTAGAGTTCGTGCAAGGTTGCTTCCAGATGTTCTATAATCATTTGGCTCAGAGGGGCATATCATATGGTCGACATATAATATGGTCAGATAATTGTGCAGCACAGTTCAAGAATGCGCGCATGTTCTACTGGTTGTGCAGGATGCATCTCACAACACGTGTTCAACATATGTGGAACTTTTGTGAGGCCGAACATGGAAAGGGGGAGCATGATGGTGTAGAAGCATGTGTGAAAAAAGCATTAGCACAAGAAGAGTTAAAGTATAAAGACAGTGCATAGTTCACAGATGTAAGATCAATCGTCAAGTGGTGTAATGGTTCGATGGGTCCAAGTAATGAAGGTACATCTTCAGTTCGTAGATTTTTTTGGTTGATGGATGATACTAACATTGCACCATATGAGGATTGTTGTACACTAATAGGATCGAGTGAGTTGCACTCTTTCCTTAGCTCAAATGCAGGTTCATGGAGTATTGATACACGTAAGATGGCATGCTTTTGTTCTTCATGTACAATGCAAGCCTGGAATGATTGTGAGTTAGGGGAGTGGGTTGACAAATGGTTGACAACTTATCTTAGCCCACTTCACACATATCGCCCTCCGATGGCATTGGAACTAACATGGATGGAATCATCGGTCGACTTTGACCATGTATCAGATCTAGTTCAACTAGGTAATATATCTACTTGCTTAGTATTTGAAATTCCATATTGTTATCTTACTTTGTATTGTATTCATAATGTTGACTAATTTCAAGAGATATGCTACGCATATAAATGCAGGGCATGTTTATGTAGTTATTGCAGATGAAGACAACAAAGAGGGTACAGACTATTACTTGTGTCGTTGTGTTGAGGCAAAAAAGAAATTGGAAGCCCCAATTATAGATGGAGAAAACATTGAAGACCCTGCATGCTCAATTGTTGTTACTAGAACGTGGCTGAGAAGGTACCCACATAAGAGTGTTAAACATTGGTTGTTTGAGGAATTTGAAACACATCGTAAGATTCTTCATTACTCAAACCTTATCGTGGCATCCAATGTTAGAGTTTGACAAAGAAATACGTAGAACAACCCTAGGCGATAAGTATGGTTGTTGTGCGCACAGATGTGCCCAGCTAAAAGTAGATCGACCCCGAGCAAAGTAGGAACAAAGTGAAAGCAAATGAAAGGAAAACAACCTACATCAAACTAACTAACCTAAGGAAAGCAGGAAAGTGGAGTATTTATAGGAAACCTATACTACTCAAAACGGGCTATGTACAAAGATATTTACAAAGCACTATGTTCAGGTAGGGCAAGCCAACATTAACGTTCATTGGATTTCGTAATGCATGCACAAGCAAACAGGCGATCGTTATTGTTCTTAACCATGCAAACTTATCTTTATATTCTGATAAAAGAAATTCAATGTTGCAGCACTCAAGTTCAATCACATCATCATGAAAAATCAGCAATTGAGGAGGCTCATTGAACCCATGGTTAATCCATAAACATGTTCATTTTCCCTTATTCCCATAATCAAAATAATAAGTGCAGTTATGAGAAATGATAGTAGCAAGGAAGGATAAAACCTAGATGTCATCACATGGAGGTGGCAGAATTGGACAGTCAAGAGCAAGCATAACATCCTTGATTGTTGCATTGGCAGCTTCGGGTGGGCGTGGAGGAGGGTGCAGCACTTTGGACATTAAGCGTGCATAAGGCAAGGAGGACGAGGTAGCAAACAGCTCTTCCAAGCTCTGAGCAAGATCCACAGTCCCAATTGGTTGTTCTTGAAGGAGGAACACCTCGCCTTGTCGATCATTTGTAATCTTGGTGCCCTTTTGATGGTCATCTTCAAAAGGTAGCATGCTATCCCATTTCCCTTCCCAAGTGTTTACCTGATTTTTGTGACGTTCAATGTCATGGGATGATGACATGCATGAATCTGTCTCATTGCAGCTCTCTGGTTGTGAAGGAAAATCTTCAAGGATTGAGGTGGAAGGACCCTCAGTTGCAGCCCGCGGTTGACCAAGCTCGTCGTATTTGTTGGCAGCCATCGAAACACCTCCACCTTTATCTTCTTCCTTTTGTTGTTCATGTATCTCCTCATGGCACCCACTTGTTTCCTCTTGGTCACTATCACTGTAAATGGATAAGGAGCTCCTCTCCCAATCTGGAAACTCTAGTGCATCATTGTTCAAGGGCTCAAGGAGTATGTATTCGTCATTATCGTCTTCTGGGATGTGCTCTTCCTCGACATGAGCATACCTCCGTAGTGCAGCTCCTAATGGAAAGAAGTCATCAATTGATGGAACTTCATCAAGGGGACCAAATTCTACAACACAATTTCCCTCCAAAGACTCATCAAAAAGCCCACCATCCATGGCACATAACTGCTCTTCAAGGGGAAGAACTTCTTGATGACTGGTGGATAACATTCCCGCTTGATCTACTTCATCGCTCGGAAGTCTGAGACTGTATTGTTGTCCTTCTTCTATTGCTGCCCCAACATCCTCTTGAGGACTACCTTCAACCGAGTCATTAGTTGATTTGGGATTTTTGTCTTCTTCTTCAATCCTTGAAGTGGCTGCAAGAGGTGATGTGCTTGGTTGTGCCCCTTGTCCTTTGACTTGCTCAATGGCCTCTTGGCATAGCTTACATGTGAGCTCTGAGTGCGATGAATCATGGAGTCGACACCAATTTGGGAGCAGCAATATCTCCAAATCCACTTGGTATTTCAACTCAATCCAATCCCTCGCTAGTCTCGAGACGAGTTGGTCATATCTTTCCACCAGTGGGTCCTGATCATCATTTGGGAAGGAAGGTGAATAGTAGATAGTTGTGGCAAGTGGTTGTTCCCGCTCCTCCAAATCTGCATTTTTAGATGCTTGATCATTTTCCTTCATGAAGGAGAGGTCCTCTAATATAATCTTGCTTATTTCTTTTCCATCATTCTCTATTTTCCCAAGGCTGTCAACCTTTTCCTCTTTCTAATTTTCAAGATCTTCATTTGCTGCCCTAGCATACACTACTGCAAACTCTTTTGATTCATCTTCAACTGCCAATCCATCTTCTAGAGTAGGGGACTAATTTTCTTCAATGGAGGAACAAATTTCTGATCTGTTTCTAGCTAATTGTTCATCAAGGAAGCTTGTTGTCCTAAGGAAATTATCCTCTTCCTTTTGGATATGATCCTCTATGTCTGCTATCCTAGCACTAGCCTGTGTCATATTTCTTGATTCATCTATGGTGTGTTTTCCTCGAGCTTCCAACAAATTTCCCACCTCATGGCATGAGTCCCCTTTACTAGGAGATGGCTGCCCCAACTTGTTCACATGATCCTTGACTTGGGCGATGACATTTGTGCATGATGAGCGAGTGAATTCAGAGTGGGGTGCATTGTGAAATCTGCACCAACATGACATCAATATTTCCTCCAATCTTGGTCCATCCTTGCTGCTCAAATGTTCCTAGATCAGCTCCTTGAATGCCTTGGCTGCCATGGTTGTCAATTCTTCCTTTGAGTCTGCAAGGGCTAAAGGCTAATATATTTCCCAAAAGGGAATTTCTCCCTACAAGACCTTCTCAATTTTGTCCAAGAATGTTAGACACCCCAATTCACTATGCTTGCAAGTGCGATGGATCCGACATCTATCCGCCAACGCAAATTGCTGCAACGGCTTCTTCAGTCTCTTATTCAAATTTCTATGCAGCTGAGTGATGTCAATTTGTGCATGCTGCTCCATTTTGACTTAGCTTCTTTTGCCTTCAAAATTTTCTAAATTTTAGCATTGAAAGAGATCTCCCTATCTCAGATTTCTTCTTTGCAAGTGCTCCTTTCAATTTCCAACTTTCAGCTTTATAGCCTCAACATGTCATGCCCTCCTTCTAGCGCCAGTTCTGTTGATTGCGTTAAGAGGAGGAGGGCATAAAATGAATCACTTCCAACCTCCAACTTTGTATTCCCAACATGTCAAGCCCTCCTAGCGCCAGTTCTGTTGATGTGTTTTTTATGCACTTTTCAACACAGGCAGTGCGTAGGTGCACTACCTCTCTTGAAAGACAATATTCCACAATCAGATTGCAGAACACTATCCCAAGGTCTCTAATATCAGGTCTTGATAGTGCTTGGAATATCTCAGTTGTTTTATGTGCTTTGCTAGAATCACAAGGCGGTCTTACAGATGAGTTACAAAGCATGGAAGTTGGGTTTGCAAATGTAATTTCAAAGTGCTGAAAGTGAATGAACAGTGGGTGTCCACTCAAAGTAGCAAGTTGAAACTCATCAAGTTCATCTGATTTAGCTTCATGGTGATGCTTTGGGTCCTACTCTAACCAAGGATTAAAAAAAATAGTAAAAGGAGAAGGGTTAAGAAAGCTATTCTAATCCTAAGCTATGAATGAACAATAACAATGGTGGCTACTAAAGTAGACAGGCTTCCTAAACTGAGTTTTGCTTGACCAAGAGAAACCTACAGCTACACAAAACCAGTGCAATATTCTAAGGAGTGCGGATTTTCACATCACATACACACATCATGTACATGCAATCGAACTAAGTTGCAGTAATAAAGGAAAGAGGCTCAGACTAGCTTTGCAAAGTGATTCATCATCAATGAACCACAAAAAGCATGACCTGGAAGTTCATCAAATACTAAAACAACAAACACCATCACCACTCCCATTCAAGAAACTAACAGTAAAACTAACATGGAAGGTGAACCATGCATACATAAAGATAAAACTCAAAAGGAACACCCATAAATCATGCAATGTTGTTTTCTATTGCTGCAGAATGTATTTACATCAATTCTCCAACCCTTACAAATGAGGGGCAAGCCCCTATTTATAGTTTTCCAAAGCCCAAATGAATGGCTAGGATCAATTTGCAATGAATGGTCCAGATTTGATTACATTAGGGTTTCACCTACCCCTCATTATCTAGCAATTTAAAAATACATTCCTTGTCTTTTCCCTATTTTGTCATCTAGTGCCAGTTACTGTAGCAATTTTGTCATTTAGCTAATTTCCCTTTTCACAATAGCTAAAACTGCTTGAAAGTTGTCTTTTGCTTGATGTGCTTGCAGTGTTCTTCCTTTGATCAAACGAGTCCGTCGACGATTGGCATCAATGGATTGGTGGCCCCTGATTTGGGTAGAAAGCTCCTTAGAAATCATCATCATCTAGAAAAAGGTAGGAAAACTCCCTCAATGGGCCTCTTCGATAGACCTACGGAAGGCTTCTTGACTCTTGCAAACACGAAGCGTCGTTAGCGCATTTATACATGAGTTAAGAAAAATGTCATTCAAACCTACAAATTCCCTGCTAGATCTATCCATGCATCATCAAAATATCTTGATATTCATATTTGGACCTCATTTGGACCATAAACATTAATGCGTGCTTCAAGGGTGCGAGCGCCAGAGGGCGGAAAGACGGTGGAAGAAAGCCAGAAGGCAGATAGCGGATGGAAGCCAAAATAGCCAGAAAGGAGGCAGGCTCCCAGATGTTCAAAACACTCGGGAAGGAGGCAGGCTCCTGGATGTTCAAAACAGCCAGGAAGAAGGGAGGTTCTCGGAAATGGCCACGGAGGGGCCGGGCTCCGGAGGCCAAAAGGGAGGTGGCCGCTGGAAGTTCCAGAACGACAAAAGGGGGACGAAGCTCCAAAACCATCAAAACTTAACCAAACTTTGATGAAACCTCTGCAGTTCATTTAAGCACATCAAACAAATCCCAGATCCAAAAAAAGGTGACCCCAAAGTCAAAAAAGAGGAAACGGAAGCGACGGGTGTCCATGGATGTTTCCAAACAGCCAAGGAGGAAGGGAATTCCAGAGGGAAAGTTCTGAAACCATCGAAACTTAACCAAACTTTGACGAAACCTTGGCAGTTCATTTACGTACTTCAAACACATCCTAGATCCAAAAAAGGGTGACCCCAAAATAAAAAATGAGGAAATGGGAGCGGCGGGGGTCCATAGATGTTTCCAAATAGCCAAGGAGGAAGGGAATTCTGGAGGGAAAGTTCTGAAACCATCGAAACTTAACCAAACTTTGACGAAACCTTGGAAGTTCATTGGAACACCCCAAACACATCCCAAATCCACCAAAAAGTTGTCCCCAAAGCAAAAAATGTGGAAACTGGACCGACAGGGGTCCACGGATGTTTCTGAAACAGCCAAAGCAAGACAAAAGGCAGAAAGGGGATGGGGGACTTTATTTCTCCGCAGATTTGAATATCCCAAGCATGTGAATTTGGGTAGGGGATTTGATCGTTTGAAGGCACATGACCAATTTGGGCTTGGAAATGGGGCATGCAAAACAAGACAGGAGCAAAGCAGCTTGTCGGGAGCAAGAAAAAGGGGGTCCCTGCCTACGGCGAGGCATGTGTGCAAAACATGCACAACAAATGGTGACTCGCTGGGGAAATGCTTGAGAGTATTTTGATGACAAACTGGAATCACGAACCCAGAATATCTAGTTTCAACCTTCACACTAGGGCAAACAAACCAGACGCCCAACCAAAGGATCAAAACCATTAGCCAACCCAACCTTCAGTATGCTGAAAATCCAAGTGTGTGCAATTGCGTTAATTCTCATTCTTTAGTTGCTACAGGAGCCCAAGCTCCGTTTAGTTAAGCTACGTAGTTTATTCTAACTCCAAAAGCATCCAGGACATTGTCTCGCTACCAGTTAGGCGTCCATAGCCCCGATGAGGTTATCACTGTGATTCTCCCGAACATTTCTCTACTGCCGGCCGGGCATCCAAAGCCCCGGTAGAGTTGCTCGGATACCCCTGAAAAGTTGAATTTTCCTTTCTTTTAATTTTCAATGTTTTCTTTTTTTCTTTCTTCTCTTTTCAGCTCTTTTATTTCAACCCGCAAGCATTGAAGCTCGCACTCAGGGCTGAGAATCACAGTGGCGCTGAAGCAGAATTTTAGATTTTTCACTTAACTAGACTTCACAGAAGGCCCTACAGTGACCGTCGAATTCTTAAGATGTGTAAGAGCTATAAGATTTCAGAATAAGTCAGAGTCAGACTAAACCAACAATTTATCCTCTTTGAATCAAACACCCAGATCACTTGACACTAACAAAAGATCCTCACCATCCACTCTGAAAACTTGATTAAAGTTTGACAAAGAAATACGTAGAACAACCCCAGGCGATAAGTATGGTTGTTGTGCACACAGATGTGCCCAGCTAAAAGCAGACGGACCTCGAGCAAAGTAGCAACAAAGCAAAAGAAAATGAAAGGAAAACAACCTACATCAAACCAACTGACCTAAGGAAAGCAGGAATGCAAAGTATTTATAGGAAACCTATACTACTCAAAATGGGCTATGTACAAAGATATTTACAAAACACTATGTTCAGGTAGGGCAAGCCAACATTAACGTTCATTGGATTTCGTAATGCATGCACAAGCAAATAGGCGATCGTTATTGTTCTTAACCATGCAAACTTATCTTTATATTCTGAAAAAAGAAATTCAATGTTGCAACACTCAAATTCAATCATGTCATCATGAAAAATTAGCAATTAAGGAGGCTCATTGAACCCATGGTTAATCCATAAACATGTTCGTTTTCCCTTATTCCCATAATCAAAATAATAAGTGCAGTTATGAGAAATTATAGGGGCAAGGAAGGATAAAACTTGGATATCATCGCACGGAGGTGGTAGCGTTGGACAGTCAAGAGCAAGCATAACATCCTTGATTGTTGCATTGACAGCTTCGGATGGGCGTGGTGGAAGGTGCAACACTTTGGACATTAAGCGTGCATAAGGCTGGGAGGATGAGGCAGCAAACAGCTCTTCCAAGCTCTGAGCAAGATCCACAGTCCCAATTGGTTGTTCTTGAAGGAGGAACACCTCGCCTTGTCGATCATCTGTAATCTGGGTTCCCTTTTGATGGTCGTCTTCAAAAGGTAGCATGCTGTCCCATTTCCCTTCCCAAGTGTTTACCTAATTTTTGTGACGTTCAATGTCATGGGATGATGACATGCATGAATCTATCTCATTGCAGCTCCCTGGTTGTGAAGGAAAATCTGCAAGGATTGAGGCGGAAGGACCCTCAGTTGCAGTCCGCGGTTGACCAAGCTCGTCGTATTTGTTGGCAGCCATCGAAACACCTCCACCTTTATCTTCATCCTTTTGTTGTTCATGTATCTCCTCATGGCACCCACTTGTTTCCTCTTGGTCACTATCATTGTAAATGGAGAAGGAGCTCCTCTCCCAATCTGGAAACTCTAGTGCATCATTGTTCAAGGGCTCAAGGAGTATGTATTCGTCATTATCATCTTCTAGGATGTGCTCTTCCTCGACATGAGCATACCTCCGTAGTGCAGCTCCTAATGGAAAGAAGTCATCAATTGATGGAACCTCATCAGGGGGACCAAAGTCTACTACACAATTTCCCTCCAAAGACTCGTCAAAAAGCCCACCATCCATGGCACATAACTGCTCTTCAAGAGGAAGAACATCTTGATGACTGGTGGACAACATTCCCGCTTGATCTACTTCATCGCTCGGATGTCCGAGACTGTATTGTTGTCCTTCTATTGCTTCCCCAACATCCTCTTGAGGACTACCTTCAACCGAGTCATTAGTTGATTTGGGATTTTCCTCTTCTTCTTCAATCCTTGAAGTGGCTGCGAGAGGTGATGTGCTTGGTTGTGCCCCTTGTCCTTTGACTTGCTCAATGGCCTCTTGGCATAGCTTACATGTGAGCTCTGAGTGCGATGAATCATGGAGTCGACACCAATTTGGGAGCAGCAATATCTCAAAATCCACTTGGTATTTCAACTCAGTCTAATCCCTCGCTAGTCTCGAGACAAGTTGGTCATATCTTTCCACCAATGGGTCCTCATCATCATTTGGGAAGGAAGGTGAATAGTAGACAGTTGTGGCAAGTGGTTGTTCTCGCTCCTCCAAATCTGCATTTTTAGATGCTTGATCATTTTCATTCATGAAGGAGAGGTCCTCTAATATAATGTTGCTTATTTCTTTTCCATCATTCTCTATTGTGCCAAGGCTGTCAACCTTTTCCTCTTTCTGATTTTCAACATCTTCATTTGCTGCCCCAACATACACTACTGCAAACTCTTTTGATTCATCTTCAACTGCCAATCCGTCTTCTAGAGCAGGGGACTGCTTTTCTTCAATGGAGGAACAAATTTCTGATCTTTTTCTAGCTGATTGTTCATCAAGGCAGCTTGTTGTCATAAGGAAATTATCCTCTTCCTTTTGGATCTGATCCTCTATGTCTACTATCCTAGCACTAGCTTGTGTCAGATTTCTTGATTCATCTATGGTGTGTTGTCCTCGAGCTTCCAACAACTTTCCCACCTCATGGCATGAGTCCCCTTTACTAGGAGATGGCTACCCCAACTTTTTCACATGATCCTTGACTTGGGCGATGACATTTGTGCATGATGAGCAAGTGAATTTAGAGTGGGGTGCGTTGTGAAATCTGCACCAACATGACATCAATATTTCCTCCAATCTTGGTCCATCCTTGCTGCTCAAATGTTCCTGGATCAACTCCTTGAATGCCTTGGTTGCCATGGTTGTCAATTCTTCCTTCGAGTCTGCAAGGGCTAAAGGCTGATATATTTCCCAAAAGGGAATTTCTCCCTGCAAGACCTTCTCAATTCTATCAAAGAATGTAAGACACCCCAATTCACTATGCCTGCAAGTGCAATGGATTCGACATCTATCCGCCAACGCAAATTGCTGCAACGGCTTCTTCAGTCTCTTGTTCAAATTTGTATGCAGCTGATTGATGTCAATTTGTGCATGCTGCTCCATTTTGACTCAGCTTCTTTTGCCTTCAAATTTTTCTAAATTTTAGCATTGAAAGAGATCTCCCTATCTCAGATTTCTTCTTTGCAAGTGCTCCTTTCAATTTCCAACTTTCAGCTTTATAGCCTCAACATGTCATGCCCTCCTAGCACCAATTCTGTTGATGGCGTTAGGAGGAGGAGGGCATAAAATGAATCACTTCCAACCTCCAACTTTGTATTCCCAACATGTCAAGCCCTCCTTCTAGCGCCAGTTCTGTTGATGTGTTTTTTATGCACTTTTCAACATAGGCAGTGTGTAGGTACACTACCTCTCTTGAAAGACAATCTTCCACAATTAGATTGCAGAACACTATCCCAAGGTCTCTAATGTCAGGTCTTGACAGTGCTTGGAATATCTCAGTTGTTTTATGTGATTTGCTGGAATCACAAGGCAGTCTTATGGATGAGTTACAAAGCATGGAAGTTGGGTTTGTAAATGCAGTTTCAAAGTGTTGAAAGTGAATGAACAGTGGGTGTCCACTCAAAATAGCAAGTTGAAACTCATCAAGTTCATCTGATTTAGCTTCATGGTGATGCTTTGGGTCCTACTCTAACCAAGGATTAAAAGAAATAGCAAAAGGAGAAGGGTTAAGAAAGCTATTCTAATCCTAAGCTACAAATGAACAGTAACAATGGTGGCTGCTAAAGTAGACAGGCTTCCTAGACTGATTTTGCTTGACCAAGAGAAATCTATAGCTACACAAAACCAGTGCAATATTCTAAGGACTGCAAATTTTCACATCACATACACACATCATGTATATGCAATCGAACTAAGTTGCAGCAATAAAGGAAAGAGGCTCAGACTAGCTTTGCAAAGTGATTCATCATCAATGAACCACAAAAAGCATGAGCTGGAAGTTCATCAAATACTAAAACAACAAACACTATCACCACTCCCATTCAAGAAACTAACACTAAAACTAACATGGAAGGTGAACCATGCATACATAAAGAGAAAACTCAAAAGGAACACCCATAAATCATACAATGTTGTTTTCTATTGCTGCAGAATGTCTTTACATCAATTCTCCAACCCTTACAAATGAGGGGCAAGCCCCTATTTATAGTGTTCCAAAGCCCAAATGAATGGCTAGGATCAATTTGCAATGAATGGTCCAGATTTGATTACATTAGGGTTTCACCTACCCCTCATTATCTAGCAATTTAAAAATACATTCCTTGTCTTTTCGCTGTTTTGTCATCTAGTGCCAGTTACTGTAGCAATTTTGTCATTTAGCTAATTTCCCTTTCCACTATAGCTAAAACTGCCTGAAAGTTGTAATTTGCTTGATGTGCTTGCAGTGTTCTTCCTTTGATCAAACGAGTCCGTCGACGATTGGCATCAATGGATTGGTGGCCCCTGATTTGGGCAGAAAACTCCTTATAAATCATCATCATCTGGAAAAAGGTAGGACAACTCCTTCAATGGGCCTCTTCGATAGACCTACAGAAGGCTTCTTGACTCCTCCAAACAAGAAGTGTCATAAGCACATTTATACATGAGTTAAGGAAAATGTCAGTCAAACCTACAAATTCATGTTAGATCTATCAATGCATCATCAAAATATCTTTATATTCATATTTGGAGCTCATTTGGACCATAAACATTAATGCATACTTCATGGGTGTGAGCGCCAGAGGGTGGAAAGACGGCAGAAGAAAGCCAGAAGGCAGACAGCGGATGGAAGCCAAAATAGCCGAGAAGGAGGTGGGCTCCCGGATGTTCAAAACACCCAGGAAGGAGGCAGACTCCTGGATGTTCAAAACAACCAGGAAGAAGGGAGGCTCCCAGAAATGGCCACAGAGGGGCTGGGCTCCGGGCTCCGGAGGCCGGAAGGGAGGTGGCCACCGGAAGTTCCAAAACGGCAAAAGGGGGACGAAGCTCCGGAACCATCGAAACTTAACCAAACTTTAACGAAACCTTGGCAATTCATTTAAGCACATCAAACACATCCCAGGTCCAAAAAAGGGTGACCGAAAAGTCAAAAAAGAGGAAACGGGAGTGACGGGTGTCCACGGATGTTTCTAAATAGCCAAGGAGGAAAGGAATTCCAGAGGGAACATTCTGAAACCATCGAAACTTAACCAAACTTTGACGAAACCTTGGAAGTTTATTTACGTACTTCAAAACACATCCCAAATCCAAAAAAGGGTGATCCCAAAGTCAAAAATGAGGAAACGAGAGCGACGGGGGTCCACAGATGTTTCCAAGTAGCCAAGGAGGAAGGGAATTCCAGAGGGAAAGTTCTGAAACCTTTGAAACTTAACCAAACTTTGACGAAACCTTGGCAGTTCATTGAAACACCCCAAACACATCCCAAATCCACCAAAAAGTTGTCCCCAAAGCCAAAAATGTGGAAACTGGACTGACAGGGGTCTACGGATGTTTTCAAAACAACCAAAGCAAGACAAAAGGTAGAAAGGGGATGGGGGACTTTATTTCTCCGTAGATTTGAATACCCCAAGCAGGTGAATTTGGGTAGGGGATTTGATCGTTTGAAGGAACATGACCAATTTGGGCTTGAAAATGGGGCACACAAAACAAGACAGGAGCAAAGCAGCCTGTCGGGAGTGAAAAAAAGGGGGTCCCTGCCTACGGCGGGGCGTATGTGCAAAACATGCACAACAAAGTTGCAATGTCATGTTAGCATGTCGTCAATTTGGTGTAATGAAGCCTTAAATGGCCTAAATGTGAAAATGTATGTAAATTCATAATGTAAGGGTCAAGATGATTTAATGAGGCCATCATAAGGTCACTAGTTTAGGTATGGAGTCATTGTAATTGCTATTTTAAGTCCATTCAAGGCTCATTATTCAATATAGAAATTTTGGTTAATGTTTGATTCAGAGTTTTCAACGCTTTATTTCTAATTTTTCATTGTATTTTCCTGATTTTACTATATTTTTAGAGTTTCCTTCACTCGTACGGACCCATACATTCTTAGATATCTTTCTCATTCATGTTTTCATGTTATTTGGATGAGCAATGGATGTTTTTACAATTCTCTTTAAGGAATTGGTCTTTTATTTGTTCAGTGGTGAATTAGAAGACTATAGTGCTGACCTTATGGAAGTTGGATTAGATATATGAGCCTGAGTTGGTTTCTTGGTTCTTAAGTCTGAATTTTTATTCTTCCACCGTGCTCTACATCAGTTGATATGCGTTCAAAAAGGCCTTGTGAATGTTGTATGTTGTTGGCAATCATACTTTTGAAAAAATACCAAAAGGCTCTGTTTTCTAACGTTTTTATCTCTTTAGAAGCAAAGAAGTTGGGACAGTAGGCATGTGTTCCAAAATAAGTGTATCTAAAAAAGATATATGTTTTTAATGGCCAAACTGGGTACCCTAAAATGTATTTATGTTGTAAAGATTCATTGTGGTTTGCATGTTACACCTGATTTAGTGTTTTAGCACTTACAAGCAAATTTGGTCTTCTAGTGCAAGCAATTGTGAAATCTAATTAAAAAGTGTTGTAAAAAGGTGTTTTTATCTTTGTTCATGTCAAAATAAAGATGAATAAAGTGTACCAAGGTCTGGTAAAATTTTGGAAGCAAGATTTGAAGGTTAGGTGTTTTTTCCTTGTGAAAAGTTGTAAAGTCGTGCAACTTTCATTCTCTAACTCGTCTAACCAAACCAACTATTCCAACACATCTGAATACGCATGTTTACACTAAAAATGGTCATATTTTGTACCCAAATATGCAGAATCGCTTCGAGCTACGTTCAACCGGATCGATCCCTTAAGGGTCTAAAGGGCAAAATAGCTACAAACTTCAGCATGAGGTTACTTAGACACCATGACACTTAGAAACCTCTCGTCACATCCTATGGGATTACGTTGGGCCCCTCTACAATAAATTCTCTTAGTTTTTGTTATCTTAGAGTGGTTTTCCCGTAGTCTCCAATTTTTAGTTGATGGAGAAAGTGTCAAATGGAAGTAGTAGAAAATGCAAAGTGGTGCAACTTTCATTTTGCAACTCATGTGACCAAACAGACTGTTCCAACACATCTGAATAGGCACATTTACACTAGGAATGGTCCTATTTCACACCCAAACATGTGGAATCACTCCGAGCTACGTTCAACCGGATCGATCCCTTAAGGGCCCAAAGGGAAAAATGGCTACAAACTTCAGCATGAGGTTACTCGGACACTGTGACCCTTATAAACTTCTCATTTGATCCTATGGGATCGCGTTTGGCCCCTCTACAATAAACTCTTTCAGTTTTTGTTATCTTAGAGTGGTTTTTCCATAGTCTCTAGTTGTCAGTTGATGGAAAAAGTGTCAAATGGAAGTAGTGGAAAGTTGCAAAGTGGTGCAATTTTTGTTCTGCAACTCATGTGACCAAACAGACTGTTCCAATGTTTCAAAATAAGAATTTTTATGCTAGGCATGGTACTCTTTCATGCCCAAACACGCAGAATCGCTTCGAGCTACGTTCAACCGGATCGATCCCTTAAGGGTCTAAAGGGAAAAATGGCTAGAAACTTCAGCACGAGGTTACTTGGACACCGTGACGATTATAAACTTTTCATCTAATCCTATGAGATCATGTTGGGCCCTTCTATAATGACCTCTCTCATTTTTCATTATCTCAAAGTGGTTTTCCTGTAGTCTCTAGTTTTTAGTTGATGGAAAAAGTGTTAAATGGAAGCAGTGGAAAGTTGCAAAGTGGTGCAATTTTTGTTCTGTAACTCATGTGACCAAACGGACTATTCCAATGTGTTTGAATAGGAATGTTTACACTAGACATGGTACTCTTTCACACCCAAACATGCAGAATCGCTCTGAGCTATGTTCAACCAGATCGATCCCTTAAGGGTCCAAAGGGCAAAATGGCTACAAACTTCAGCATGAGGTTACTCAGACACCATGATGCTTATAAACTTTTCATCTAATTCTATGAGATCATATTGGGCCCCTCTACAATAACCTCTCTCAGTTTTTGTTATCTTTGAGTGGTTTCCCCGTAGTCTCTAGTTTTTAGTTGATGGAAAAAGTGTCAAATGGAAGCAGTGGAAAGTTGCAAAGTGGTGCAATTTTTGTTCTGCAACTCATGTGACCAAATGAACTATTCCAACATGTCTAAATAAGAATTTTTACACTAGGCATGGTACTCTTTCACACCCAAACACGCGGAATCGCTCCGAGCTACGTTCAACCAGATCGATCCCTTAAGGGTCCAAAGGGAAAATTGGCTACAAACTTCAACATGAGGTTACTCGGACACCGTGAGGCTTATAAAATTATCGTCTGATCCTATGAGATCATGTTGGACCCCTCTACAATAACCTCTCTTTGTTTTTCATTATCTCAGAGTGGTTTTCCCGTGGTGTCCAATTTTCAGTTGATGCAAAAAGTGTCGAGTGCAAGCAGTGGAAAGTTGCAAGGTGGTGCAATTTTCGTTCTGCAACTCGTGTGACCAAACAAACTGTTCCAATACATTCAAATTGGCATGTTTATGCTAGGAATGGTCCTTTTTCACACCCAAACATGCAAAATCGATCCAAGCTACGTTCAACTGGATTGATCCCTTAAGGGTCCAAAGGGAAAAATGGTTGCAAACTTCAACATGAGGTTACTCGGACACTGTGATGCTTATAAAATTTTTGTCTTATCCTATGGGATTGCGTTGGGCCCCTATACAATAACCTCTCTCAGTTTTCATTATCTCAAAGTGGTTTTCCCGTGGTGTCTAATTTTCAGTTGATGGAAAAAGTGTCAAATGCAAGCAGTGGAAAGTTGCAAGGTGGTGCAATTTTTATTCTGTAACTTGTGTGACCAAACAGACTATTCCAACACATTTGAGTAGGCATTTTTACGCTAGGCATGGTCCTTTTTCACACCCAAACATGCGGAATCGCTCTGAGCTGCGTTCAACTGGATCGATCCCTTAAGGGTTTGAGTATAGTATGTTGAAATAGGCCATTCCTCCTATTTTTCAGGTTGTGTCTCGGTGATATGGGTTTGATGTAACTTGATTATGGTAGCTTGATATACAGAGTCTATTGATGCTAGATTTCAATTTGTATGATTTTGAAAAAGGAAGCCAACTGAGTAGAGTTATCAACATTATTCGTAAATCATAATAATTTGTTTAGTACACTAGCCATTTTGATGCCTTCTTGTAGTCTCAAACATTATTTTGTATCATTGTTACATCAGTTTTTGAAGTGGTAACTTAATATAGCTCCATAATACAAAATCTGGTTCAAGCTGATTTTCATGTGAAAAAAATGTGAATCAAATCACGTTGATGTGAAAAAAAACCATGAGACCATAGCTTGTGGTGCAGGAACACCTAGGTCATGTAATGCCTTCAAAAGGATAAGTTGTCAAAAATGTATTTAAGTCCATGTAATGCCAAAATTAAATGTAATCAAGGCATGAAAAAGCACAAAGTGTAATATTGTCAAAATGCTAAATATGTAAAAGAAAGAAAAAGAAAGAATGTTAAGAGACAAAACAAGAAAATCAAGAAAATCAAGGAAGAGGATGAGTCATAGTTCATTCAAGGAAGATGAAGAGGTATTTGATGGTTGGAAACTTCTTTAAAATCATTGTAAAGGCTGAGCAAAGAGATCATTGTATTCTGGAAGAATTAAATTAACAAAGAGTTCCCTATTTTAGCTTATTTTCTATGTTTTTCAATTGTTTCATCACTTGTACAGATTGTGCAAGAGTTTAGGGTTCAAATTTAGATTGTTTCTAGTAGTTTTGGGAATCACCATTTTTTTGCATCCATTTGGGAAGGAATCCATTCAATTTAATGTTTTTTTGAGCATTCTTCTTATGGCTCGGTCTGAAATCCCGTGCATTGAGTTTTGAGTCTTATAAGGCATTTCCACACTAATCCACCAATGTAGGTTAGGTAGATTGGTGGAGTAGGTTAGGGATAGGTTATTTGTTATGTTTTGATGTTTTTGAGTGGAGGAAAAAGCAAGAATACCTTGAAGGAGCTGCTACTACACATGAAATTCTAAGTTTTCCAGTTAAAATGAACAGTTTCTAGCATGATAGTGGAGAAAGAAAAAGTGAATGGGTTAGAAGATGTTTCCAAATGCATTTTCATATGTATTTTGACATGTTCCAATGGTTGGTCGGAGGTTTTGAGGTTTGCATGTAGCCTATATAGGAAACCCTCATTGATTTTTGAGTTTTTAACCCTATAAACAAGGGTTTGTCAATATATTGTAAAAAGGAGTCTTTTAATCCCTAAAAATGGATAAATTGGGAGTTTTGTGATATTTCTAATGACTTTTTTGAGGTTTTAAGTATTTTGGGAATATTTGAAGGGGGTTTTCTTTGAAAATCAGGCCTATTTTAGTAGCCTTTTTTATAGCATTTAGACTAAAAAATGCTTATTTCTTCAATATAAGTTATTCTGAGTCTTTGATATGAGGACATGGGCATTAAGAGGTCTCTAAAATTGTTTTGGATCTTGGGTTTTGAAACATGTGTGTTTGGTTTACCCAATTTAGGGCATGAATGTCTCATTGAGAAGTAGTACCTTGACTACTTAGAGAATATAAGTCTGACCTAACAGTGATCAATGAGTTGATTTTGAGATAATGTTGTATAAGTGATGGTGTTAGGAATGTATGGAGTCTTGGACAAGGTTTAGAAGTGAGATATGTTGTTTTGACAGTTCGACAGTGAGGAGACTTGGTGTAAAATAATACATGAAATTGTAAGTTCAGTCAAAACAAAGTTAAAAGAGAGCAAGTTCCTGATTTGTATCAGTTGTAATAATGATGTTCATAGTGCTTGATGGTCTGGTAAAAGTATGAAAGCCAATTGTAATGATGGATTGACTATTTGGGACAAGTTGAATGAATTGATTGAATGGAAGAGTGCCTTTTTGAAAATGGTGTTTGTTAAATGCATGTTGATCTAATTGATTGAATCAAAGTTTTCTAAAATGGTTTTTTGGTTTGAATGATTCAATTGGAATATAGATTTGTGGAAGGATGAATGATGAATGATAAGAGAATTTAAGTGGATGAAAAGTAGATTTCTGATGAAATCTTGAAATTTTGTTTGATCTTCTCCAAGATGAGTTTGGTACAAGAGTCCCCTGAGTTGTTGATTGGTTTGGAAATCTTTGTATTGCATCAGCTTGTTGCTTACTATTATGCTATTATAGATTTTTTCTAAGCATCCATAGCTTGTTTGAAAGCACCTGTTTTAGGCTTTTAGCCATAGCAGCAAGGCAATGAACTATTTGATAAAATGCTTTGATAGACATGTATGAAAAATGTATTAGCATAGACAAGGCAGTGAACTCTTTGAAAAAATGCCTCAAAGAAATGTGGTCTCATGGTGATGGAATGGCATGACGAATTCCATGACAAGCAAATTTTTGTGGATTGTCATGGCATTCTATCACCATTGAGACCATATTTCTTTGAGGCATTTTTTCAAATAGTTCACTGCCTTGTCTATGATATTGCTTACTATTATGCTTTTGATAGATTTTTTCCAAGCATCCATAGCTTGTTCGAAAGCACTTGTTTTAGGCTTTCAACCATAGCAACAAGGTAACACTTGAACTATTTGACAAAATGCTTTGGTAGACATGTATGAAAAATGTGGTAGTATAGACAAGGTAGTGAACTGTTTGAAAAAATGCCTCAAAGAAATGTGGTCTCATAGAATGCCATGAAAACCAAATGCAATTGGCAGCTGCTCCTAGTTATTAGTTATGCAATGTGAAGTAATTGCATAACTGCTTAGGTTGACTTTGTAAAAACTATATTGTAATTGAAATTTTGTCATCTATCAGCATCTAGTTATTAGTTATGAAATGTGAAGCAATGCTTTTAGTTTGAAAGATGTGCAATGCAATGTAATCAATGTTATGAATATAAACTACAAAAATCTATTTTTTACTAAGTTACTAGTTGGTTTTGGGTTCGGGATCGGGTTTGAGAACCCAAGTTCAGGAAAATTTTTTTTGGGGTTGGGTTCGTTTTGGATTTGGTAATACAAAAACATATAAAAATCAGAAATATATACATATTTGCAAAGTAATCAAGTTCAAAATACACCACCATATTAATAGTCAAATAACATAGCAAAAATACACCACCACTTTCATAGTGAAATATTAAAATATTAGTGATCTACTCGAATGTCATGATACAAAATTATAAATTAAAGTTCAAACATAAAAAAATGTCAAGTATTTAAAATCAGCCATTATAATTGATCATTGATCAATCTGAAAAAGTGTGAACATTTTTCTATGTGGAAGGCAAACAAGAAAACAGTGTTACATAATTATTTACATTGTGAAAGAGCCAAAAACCTTTTCTTGCAAATCGTAGAAGAATCTCAATGATTTTTTGGGTGTCCTTGCCTTGGAATGGAACTATCTTGAGCCATGAATGATTGACTAGGAACTGTGAGAAAGAAATAAGATAAATCACATGCAACTTGTTGTAATTTCTTTCCTTGGGAAAAAGGGTAAAGTTTTCTTTTCAGGGAGAATCTCCTTTAGAGTTTGAACGTGCATTGATAATTTTTAAGATAGACTTAGCCAAATATGTCATCTAGGTTTGAAGCTTTTAGGTAAAATGTTTGCTTCTTAAAATTTTGTTCAAAATTCAAGATGCAGGCTCTCCTCCCTTAGGGAAGAGAAGGCCTATCAAACCTAACACTCTTATGCAACACTTCTTAAGTTCTTGTTGATGCAGTATTAGATGTGAAGTTTCAAAATAGGCATGGTTATATAAATTCTCATCTCATGACTATCATTGCATCAAATTAAGAATTTTCAATCCTTTATGGTCTAGACAAGAGAAGTATGGAGTAGTGTTCCAATGCTAAAGTCTTATTGTGAATCTCTTTGCTATGAGTGGTTCAAAAATGAGGAATCTGTCTTCTGCACCAAATGAGAAATATTCACAATATGTGCTAGGAAGGAATATAAGTCCATAAGATGAGTATGCAAGAACTGAGAATTGCAAAATTGGCTTACATTTGACTTCCAAACACATAAATTTTCACACTTTTCGATGTTCACACGTAAGTCAAAAAGTATATGTGCGTAAGTTGTAAAGTATACACTTGAATACACGTAACTCATATCTATTGAACCATGAATTTATAATTTGCAAATATGGACACCATCGATAAAAAGTATTTGTACTAAGCAAATAGCCATGTACACATACATCGATATATGTCGATATAAGAATAAAATATAGTTACAAAATAGCCATATAGGCTTACGAGAATGCCATATAGGCATACAATGTCAAATATATCCAACATAAAATATGTACAAAATTGCCATGTAGGCATACAAAAAGGGCTTTGTGCATTCAAAATTCATTTCTCTCCATGCTCTGGTTCAAATACAATTTTCTTTCCCTTTGTTGGGCGATTCGATGGTGATAATTATGTCACTTGTTTCTGTTGTGCTCGAGGAGTGCTTCTGCTGCTCCTCCTAGTGTTTAGCTTCTGGTGAAGTTTCAACTGTTACAATAAGAAGTAAAGACATTAATATATAGAAATTACAATATAAAAATTAATATATTTAACAAAATAATCACTTACGAACATCTCACGATCACTCTCCTCGATGGAAATATTTGCACGTCGATGCTCAGGCATGCTCAAGCCCTATATAAACCATCAAAATAGGAATTAAACTACGAATCAATAATGGTTTGATTTTTAACTAGAACTAGTTCATCTATAACAGTGAATGTAAATTGAAATTTAGTAATTTTCCTCATACCTCCCCTATCAGAGCCATCAAGGATTGTATAGCAGAGGAAACACCAATATCCATTGCCCTCATAACATTTGGTGGTGTTTTTGTCACCAACATCTGAAAATAAAATAACAAAATTATTCAATCACAAAAAAGTTACAATAGCAATCCATGTGATGACTTATAACGAATGAGATCTAATGAACAAAATTTTGAGTAAAAGTATTAAACAAATATATTTTTGATTATTAGTTATCAAATTTGAAGTAATGCTTTGAGTTTGAATGATGTGTAATGCAACATAACCAACAATATGAATATAAACTACACAAATCTATTAAACTTAGAATTCATTACTTAAGTTCTCTTTAAATTCTATATTACCTTCGTGAATGTTTGATCAAATCTACTAGTACTCGAAACTATTTCCTTGAAACCTCCAACAATACCCTATTCAACATCCAAAATCACATATTAAAATACCATTCGTAAAACAATTCTATTAACACATGTAATAAATTTATAATTGTTTACTAACTTTACATACCCCACCGATAGGTGTACTGCAAAAATAAGTAGGTGGATGACTGGTGTATCCAGTCTCTACATTGTGACCCTGCAATTTTATTAAAATAGTAAAACTAAATTAGTTAATCTTGCATTTCACAATCAAAATTTAATAAATTAAATTCAATGAACATGTTGAATTTTACCTAAGTGTCAATGCCATATGCATCATGCAAAATGTCAGCCATCCTCTCCATCCCCGTAGATGCATACAGATCAGGCTGTGTAGTAGCATATGGATCCTACATAGCACCCTCCTAAGTGCAGGTAGGGTCATATGAACAAGTCGCCCCGGAAGATTGACACACATGGGTTCGAAGGCCACCACCTGAAGACTCCCCTGAATGGCGCTGTACAATAGGGCTAGTGTGATGGATGACACTCTGGGTCAAAGTTGTGATTGCCTGCAATGTCTCTATGTCAACACTCTCCTTCGCAATGGTAGGCATCACAATCTGCTCACGAGGCGGCCTAGCGAGAGGTCATCTCCCTTGCCACGTAGGATCCGGATGTGCATCAGGACTATCCTGAGATGACCCCCCACCTCTCCCCTGGAACTCCCTCATATCAAAATAATTTGGGATTTGGTTCAATACAAACTCACTGTATAGTTTCCTAAGAAAATATCGGGGGACTTCACAATTATTGCACGGTGGGTAATCAAAGACCATATACCATCTTTCATAAAAATGGTTCTTAATCTCTTGGTGGTGGCACCAATGAATAGGAAACATCTTTGCATTGAGGGTAAGATTTTGATTTGTTTTAGGGTCAGTGAATAGAGAGCACAAATCACCTTTAATAATTTTTAAATCTTTACTTGTTTATATGATAATTTATCTACATAATATGCCCTGGCTGTCTGCCTCCTATCTTGCCATCCAAATATTTGTTGGGTTATTGCATCTACATTTTTTAACATGTCTTTCAATGGATTTTCTAGAAGAATTCTTTTTGTGGTTGAAGCATTTGGATCACTCAACCTACTCATAAAATCCTCAAGTTGTTTTCTATTGTTCTCAATTTCACTCCTCAAATTTTCTTGAGTGCCAGGAGGGAATTGAGAGAATGGTGGGGGAGGTTGATTTTGTTGTTGAGGTTGATTTTGTTAAGGATTTTTCTGTTGAGGATTTACCTCCTCTTCTTGTTGAGGATTTGCAGGATTTCCTACAATTTTTTTTAAAAACAATCAAATCTAACCTAAAACAAACAAAATCAATTTCAAACTAACAAATTCAAAACAAATAGCAAACAATACTTACCTCCCGCATCTCTTCGTCATCGTGGTGCCATATTTGTAAACAAAATCCAACTGTTCTTGATGAAATTTACAAAAATCCTTCCTCCTAGAACGCGAGCGTGAAAGTGAGGATTTTGGCAGCGGGCAAAGCTGAGAAACAGTAAAGAGAAAATGATACACATTTGACATTTATTTTTCTTTTAAAATCACATAACACACTCACGTTATAATGCGCGCACGTTATGTCTTTCCAATTTTTTTTCCCGTTTGGCCACAAAAGTGTGACCAACTTCATGCACCCGCCCGCATGTCAAAAGCAATCCCAAAATTAATCAAGATCATGAATTTGTATCTCCAAGATACTATAATGATCTAATGGATACTCTCCTATCTATACAAGATGATCATAGCCACATGGAACTTACTCCTCCATATACCCATGAGATACTTTCTATGGATGGACATGTAGATGATCTGCATTTAGAACAGGATTCTATTACACAAAAAGAGAAAATTATTGATTCCTACAGTCAAACTAAGTTGTCAACATCAGGATTAGATATACTCCAAATTCAGACTCAGGACATCATGTATTAAGACATCTGACATTATCCACTCAAGGAAACATATCAAATAGAGCAAGATATTCAAAAATTAGTAGAGCAACAAATTGAAACGTCATCTACAGTGTTCATTTATCAGGGCATGCTTACTGAACAAGACATCTCAAAACAAGCAGAATTAAGGAACGAAGGTGCTACTACCACCATATTGGGGGAAACTATGTCTCAAGCAAGCATCAACATAGGGAGCATGAAGAATCATTATAATTAAACCGATGCCAATACTACAACCAACCATGTCATGAATCTTCATCCACCCATCACCCCATCCACGAATTGGGACCAACATCAAAATAAGGATTTAAATCAAATCACAAATAATATCATGAAAGCAAAAGAAGATGAGAAGAATAATGGACAAACCAAATACAAATGGATACCAAAGAATACAAAGAATTATTATCCCTATCAAACTCCATTAGTCAAAGAAATTATGGGGAAAAATAAAAAAGGGAAAAGTATCCATCAAAGATGTCCACAAAAGAAAAAGTAGTCTTTTCAAGTGACATACAAAGTGTATCAAGGAATTGGTCCTAATTCGATGAACACTTCTGTATCCACCCATCATTGTTCATCTTCACAAGTTTGGAATTTCAAAGGTTCCAAACTATCAACCAATCCATCTCTTATCCCTAAACACACTCCATCCATGCCTCCATGCATGATATTTAATTCTGACATTCACCATGTATTGGCAGCCACCCTTCATCATAAGGATTCAGAAGGCACTCTATTGTGATGTGCACGCAAAGACAAATTTAACTCCGGTATCAACAAAGAAGATCAAGAATCTCAAAAGTTTCTTTCAAGTGCATGTATCTTGGCAAAGAAGCTTCTTCAAGCAGGATATCGATGGAACATTATGATAGAAGCATCTACATCAATAACACTAGGAGGTTTAACATGAGCTTAAAATATTTCAAAAAAATAATAATAATAATAAAAATCCAAAAAAATCAGAAAAAGGATTGAAAATAGTAAAGAAAAATATAAAAAATCGTCCTCTAGTGAAAACCACTACAATGGCACTTTGGACAAGTACCATGATGAAAACCTAGCAAATAGGTGTCATGTGTAGAATCAAGCATCTATGTGCGCCATTTCAGGTGGAAGCATCTCATCCCATCCATAATAAATTCTAGCATTCCATCCATCTCATCCACAATAAATCCATTTATCCATGAACCATTTATCCAATCCATTTTCATCCATCTCCATCCATCTTCTAAGTTATCTTGATCTTGGTAAAAATTTTGGTGCACAATTTACGCTTGCTTATGATAAACATCTTGACATGGGTCATTTTCATTGATCCTATCATATCCAAGATTATCTGAGCCATGAAATATTATCCAAATGAGCATTCTTTATCTGAACATTGTATCTTATCACAAGATAATCCTCAGCATCCTTTGCATGATTACCATATCCCTCCATCCATACATCTATACAAGCATCCACCCATGCCATTCCATACATTGGTCTATATCCTCCAACTTATGTGGTGATCTGAACATTGACAAATGTAGAATCAAATTGGTCAAACCACTTGTGAGAAAAATTCCAAATCACTAGCCCATGGCATATTTTGACAAGCAAATGTTCCTTATCAAGCTTCATCTTTCATTGAACATCAATCCAAGTAATCACTATCAGTTGCATCTAAGTTGCACTTCAAACATCACATCAAATCATTCAAACAACTTTTGTTCCAAATCAAGCTTCCTCAATCATGATCAATCAAATCCAATCAAAAAATCATCATCTCGAGATATCCTTGTGTTGCTTAACACTATCCTTGCATTTTTGTGTATCCTCAACAATTTTATCATCATCAATCCCTCATTATCTTGGGATATCCATCCTAATCCTTGTGTTGTGTAACACTATCCTTGCATTGTTGTGCATCCTTAACAATGTTATCATCATCAATCCATCGATCTAATCAATCAACCTTAGCTTGGTTTTCAACAAAATCCCAAAACAGATCACTTATATCATCACACAAATACATATCCAAATCATCAAAATCATGCAAAAAATCTAAAAAAATCATAAAATTAAAAAATCCAAAAACATGCATAAAAACCAACAAAATCCAAAAACATCCAAAACATATCAAAAATCCAAAAACATCCAAAAAAATAGAAAAAACATCAAAAACATGGAATCTTAACTACATCATCTCTGAGCTTAAATGTAGGAAAGGCTAATCTTTGATCAGCCCCCGAGACAGAAAAACACAAAAACATTCATAAAATCTAAAAAAACCCCAAAACATTTGAAAATTTTGAAAATCAAAACATTTGAAAAATCTCAAAAATACCAAAAACAACCTCAAAACATTCCAAAAAACTCCAAAAACATCCAAATATTTGAAAAATCCATCTGTCTCATTTCGCTTTCACCCGCAATAATCTCATCCATAATAAACAAATCATCACACTCACATTTTTGCAAAACAAATAGAAACAACCAATCAGCAAAAGCAAACTTCAAACGCAAAATCAAAATCAAAACAACAAACTTTTAAATGCAAAATCAAACTCTTGATCATTCGCAAACATGTCAATTGACCGTATATCAATAGCCTTTTGAACAACCTATCAACTTGCCAACATCCACTAGCATGTCCTAGGATGCATGGGTATGCATAGGATCATCATGGAAAAAATGGGCCCGTAAGTGGCAAAAAATTCAAAAAAATTAGAGTTAGGAAACTTGACATAAAAAAATTGAATAATTTATCTATATTATTTCAAAATACGTAAGAATAGAATCTACAGACAACATGTTGGTTCTACTATGTTTTGTGAAATAAGTGTATAAACTTTTATAGTATGTTGAAAAGGATCAAAATAGGCCTGAGAATTTGTATTGGGATTGTCTAAATGCATTATGATAGAAAAGGAATCACCCGATTAGATAGAATGTTGGCCTCCTAGAGATATTTGGCATTGTTTGCTAAAAACAGAGAATATGTAGAAACAACGAAAAGAATGTTGTTAAGTGCTTGGAAGCAGTATCATTTATCTAGGATCATCATGGAAAAAACGGGCCCTTAAGTGGCAAAAAATTCAAAAAAATCAGAGTTAGGAAACTTGACATAAAAAATTGAATAATTTATCTATATTATTTCAAAAATATGTAAGAATAGAATCTACAGAAAATTGAATGTAGTTTCTAAACTACTAGATTTATTTTTTCAAAAAAAATCTATTTGGTGAAAATTTGAAATTTCAATGCAGTAGTACTTAAATTTCAGGGAAAAAAAAGAAGTAGGTGTCTGTCTGACCACCCTAACAACAATAAAATGGTAATATTTTTTTATAAGATTTTAGATATAAGTAGAGGACTCATGTCCCCATGTGATGCATATTTTTTTGTAATTTTTTCCAAGTAAATAATTAATTAGAAATTTTTTATTACAACTTTTAAAAAATATAAAAACTCGTATGTCTGACCACCTTAACTTGGTCAAAACTTCATGAAATTCATTTTTATTTTTTTTAATCCTATAGTATGGGAATCATAGAATGTGATGCATGTTTCAGATTCAAAAAATGTGATACCATTTGAAAACTATAGAAGTTTTTCAATTCGCCTATCAATTAGGACTTTAGTCATAATTCAAATAGAAAATGAATAATAATTATTTATTAAATTCAAAGTAAAGCATAATTTATATTGATGAAAATATGAGAATATCCTTAAAAAAACCTTTTAGTTTCATCAATTTTGGGTAAAACAAAAGTCATCAACCACATATCCTACACATACCCATCATATCGCCACTTTTTGGCCCACCATGATCCTGCACATACCCGCATCCTTCCTACAATGGGAATTATCTTTTGGAAAAACACTTTGGATAAAAAAAATGATGTGCCACCATCCACTAACATGTCCTAGGATGTATCCTTCCTACAATGAGAATTATCTATTGGCAATCATTTCAGTTCTTATCCTAAACAAAGCAAATCCCTTTGGCTAGAGGTATGAAGAACATTGACTTGTTTGTGTTCTTGATCTTTTCTTTTTGATTTACATTATTGCGCTCATTCCAATGACCTCTCGATAATATCTAATCAAAGTTAATTAGAGAGAAAGGAATGGGGCATCGATCATTATCTTTTTTTCTATTGTTCTTGTTGGATGTTCTTGTAATATAACTTGGTGAATACTTGATTTGTTAGGTGCATCCTAGCAAGGTTTCTGTATGTCAAGTGTGAACAAGAATACTCCTATCTGTTTGTCGAGTCAAAGTCCATCGCACTAGGTGCAACACCATCATGGTTCTTTATACATTGATGCATCGTGCCTACGTGTGTTATTAAACATAAGGTAAGTGGCCCTTTTAAAGTCCCAATTCTTGATAAGCAAACATGATTCATCTCTCAACATCATCGACTTATGTCTTGTTGGAATCTCTTTCTTTCTTCTATCTCCTTTCCATGCTAACATCATCAGGAATAGTTAATCATCATCACCAGTGCATCCATCCTGCATCCACAAAGCATTAGCATACATAAATATCATATGAATAACATATCACATCATCCATCTCATAAAACCATCTCATTTGCATCATCATCACAACCATCCATATGTCCATCTTGAACCTCTTTATCATGAGATCGACCCTCAAATCAAATATTTTCACTCAATCTCTTGAGGGTGAAATGTACTAATGTACTTCTTTCCACTGGAGCATCTGAAAAAATTAGATTTTTCTTTAATTTTGATCGTAGTAAGTTTATTCTTTGAACCAACGTAGCAAGTGCATTAGTTCAAAGATGGGAAAAATGTAGACATGTAAAATTGACATCACGCATATTTAATTAAATCATATTCGCCCATCAATTAAATAAATCAAGTTTATTTGATTGATCTCCTAAGGTTATCTTTTTAATTAAATAAATCACTTTATTTAAATATGTCCTAAAGTTTCTTCATTTCATAGTGCATCAATTTCCCCCCTTTTGATTTAAATAAATCCAGGTATCTAAGTCAAAAGTCAAAATCACCTAATCATCATCTTAAATTAATCAAACCATGATTAATGCTAATCCTAATCCTCTTTTCTCTATATTTTGCAACTTGTGCACATAAATCAATTTAATTGATTTATTAATTCATCATTTTCATTCAAAATGACATCTTTGAGGGAATATTCGTCCACTTTGAAGTTTCCCTCCCACATGACTTGTCCATCCAACAAAGCATTTATGAGCTCTTACATGTCTCTTACACAAGTCAACTTGGAATTTAATTCATCTTTCATCCCCCCTAAACATGTCACTTCATTAAATTCAAATTTAAAACTTGCACATGGATCAAAATGTGCTCAACCTTCATCCTATTACATGTTGACAAGTAGCACCTTGCCATTGGTTGAATCTGTGTCCCACATTCACCCATTTTGTATGTCTCTCCATCATTCTCTCTTATAAATAGAGAGCTCATCCTTTGCATTTGATCATCCACAATTTGAGCATTGGCATTATAGTCAATAATCACACATCTCCATCATCAAGAGCTTATCAGGTATTGGGAAAGGGCTTCTTTCCACATAAGCACCAATCCACTATGAGATAGGATATGCATCATGCTTTCTTGAATGCTTTCAACTAGTTTATTTAATCCTTTGTTATTTTGATTGCATTATAAGGCATGTTGAGGTATTTCATAGGGATGTTATGTTTGTTTTACTTTAAATAACTACCCATGCTAATGTGTGTGTGAAAGTTTAAGTATTTTGTAGATTTAGCATCCACATATATATACATATTTACACATGTATATACACATGTCATATGCAGGAAACACCACAATGGCTCTTTCAACAATGCAACTTAACTAATACATTTTCTTTCCTTACAAAGAAAAAGACCAACAACAAATTACAGTTTGTTATAGGAAGCTTTGAATAGATGATGGGAAAAGAGTATCATGCAACATAAACACACACACACACACACATATATACAAGTATATACATGTGTATAAATATGTTTGTATGAATAGATACATGTATGCATGTTTCACTAAGAGGTGTGTTACAATTTCCCTATTTCTCTATAATACTTAATATCTTCTTGTTGTATGTTTTTGTCTCTGAGGTTAAACATAAACAAATCCTTTTCACAGCTCAGCTGATGGAAATCCTGTTGAAAACTTCAAAAAAATAACAAACACTCTACATATCTATATTTTTGCAATTTCTCCATCCATACATGTGGGCACCATATCAAAATCAAAAGCATAGGACATTAATGAATGTGCGAATGTAGAGATGGGAACATAGGAATATATTACTTTCATATTTGTGAAAGGGAAGTGTTAGATAAGATGTAGGCATACCTTGTGTGTGCAACTAGTTGTAGTATGAGAAGAAGAAAAGGAAGCATGCTTTCACCTCACCATATTGGGTGATGTAGTGAACTTGCTTGTCATGGAATCCCCAACTCAGAGCATACTTTGTTCACAATAAATCTTAATCATTATGCATTGTCGAAAGCTCAAAGCATTAACCTGAGAATTTTCTTTTGTTGAAATCACTGCTATACATTTTTATAAAAATATGTATATTTGTATGATTTATGACAAAGGATTAGACACATAGTTGTAAAATAAGAGATGACACCATATTAAAATAAAAAACATGGAGTTTGACTGAATATGTAAATATATATATGGAAAGATATGGATAAATAACATGCATATTTACAAAACAAAAGTGCTAGATAGGAACTACACATACCTTGTAGCTACAAGTAGACGTAGTCTAAATAGAAAGAAAGAAGGCCTACTCTCCACCTTGCAGTATTGGGCCATGCAGCCTCATGGGTTGTCACCAAATTCCTAAGGAAGAACATAGATTGCCTGCCCACAAAACGGAAACACAATCAAATATTGAAAAATAAGAATTTTGAACCATAATAGGTTGTGGAAATCTGGTATCAGTAACCTAATAAGTTTCTTTAGTTGGAATTGGTGCTATACATTTTAAAAAATATATGTACTTGTATCATTTATTAAAAACAATTTGACATGTACTTGTGAAATAAGGAATGCAATAAAGGACATATAGTCTTACCTTCTATATAAATAGAATGTAATTGGAGATTTTACAACATTACAAACATGTGATGACAAGCCTATCTACTACTATGGAGAAATGTAGTTGGAAAAATAGAATATGTTGTGTATTTGCATAAAGCAATGTATGACGGTGAAAGGAAAAGCCACAAAACTGATGCTCGTTCTCCTCCCTGCCATATTGAAAATGTGAAGCCTCATGGGTTGTAGCCAAAACCCCAAGCAAAAAAATCATGGTACATCCATAAAAAATTCAATGGAGCCATACCATATATCAACACTTTCCATCCACTATACGTATAGATGTATATATATGTATAGATGCATATATATATACACATATGTATAGATGTATATATATATATTCATGTTTAAAATAGAAATAATAGTGTGTTGGTAATAGTTCTCCTATTTTATAGATTTTAAGTTCTCTTGAGACTTCCATTCTTTAAAAAAACATCTAGTCTATTCTTCTCGATGGTAAAATCAGCTCTACAATATGGAGAATAGAAGAGCCAAACCATGGTAATGAAGAGTTTGTCATAGGAAGCTGGAGCAAAGGATTCCATAAAGAAAAATTTATTTGACGAAGGTTGAAATAGATAAGGGAAAAAGAAGTTGACAATTACATAGATTTGTTTATGAAAAAAAACTATGCTCATTACGCAAAAATAGTTCCATGTTTATGAATTGCATGTGATGAGCTTGATGCACATAGGCTTCACGAAACATTCCATTTTGTTGACACCCTTCTCCTTAATGATGTCAATTGTTTCATGAAGCCCTGATGAATCAAGCTCATGCTTGCTGCCATGAATACCAGTTAAAAATCATAGATAACTAGGAATCCACAATTGTTTTACAATTTCTCTATTTCTCTATAATATTTTCTGCCTGACAATGTAACTCCAAGTTTGAATTCACAGGCCAACTATATTTCTACATATATGTATATCTTTGAATGTAAAAAAAAAAGTTGAATATGTATGTATACACAAGTTGTGGTGCAATACGATAGTAGGAAGCAAATGCGATATTGAATATTGTAGTGTGGGAAAGTATACTCCAAAATATGGAAGAAAATATTTTGATTCAGTTGCATTATTAGAATTTGCATTGTGGCATAATGAATATGTGTTCGAAAATATGGAAGAAAATATATTGATTGAGTTGCATTGTCAGAATAGCCATTTTACCATTGTCAATATCTTGCAAATATTCCATTAAAAGCCACCAAAGACATTTGTATATGCAAAAGTATCTGAAAATGTATGTATGCATATGCATTCTATTTTTGATAGGGATACAAAGGGGCTAATAGTACAAAATGTGTATAACAACAAAGATGCACAAAGTGTATATATGCATAACTTCACCAAAGTATACTTTCCCATATTGCAACATTGAATATTGTATTTATCTTATTTGAGGATACCAACTCCACCACCCCCAACCCATGTAATTGCTAAGCTCCACCCTCAGGCGAAAAAACACTTATCACTTAGCTTCCACATATCAAGGCCACCAACTCCACCACCCCCAACCCATGTTTAGATATAAACAACCAGGGAAATTGTAACTAAACTCTATAAACATCAACAAATGCATCAATCCTTGCAACTTTCCAAATCAATTATTCAAACCCAGTTCCCGAAGGGAACATCTATTTTTTCTATGTTATGGCAACAATTATATGATGTAATGATCTATCCAAAATGCATATAGCACCAAAGGCTTAATTGGAATTTTAAGTTGCATTGTTTAGTATTCAATATTGTGTAGAAAATATTTATACAAAATACCCATGTAAAATGACTTACAAACTTCACAACACAACAGCTTGAAAACTCTCAAATTTGTTATAGAATAGACCCAAGGATGAATATTCTTATAATAACCTCATACACAGGAAACAACAAAATGGCTCTTTGGAAAATGCAAATTAACCAATACATTTTCTTTCCTTACAAAGTAAAAGAGCAACGACAAATTATAGTTTGTTATAGGAACCTTTGAACAAATGACCGAAAAAGAGTATCATGCAACATATACACTTACACACACAAACATATATATATATGTACATACACATATACATATGTACGTATACATATACATATATATTAATTAAGTTGCATTGTGCAAGTAGCGAGTGTAGTCTTGGTTTGGTAGCAAACCATTGTTAAAATCATCATGCTCTACTTCATCCTATAGCATATCTATCATTCCATATTATACATAAATGGGGGAATTGTAATAGAGCTATTAGTAAAGCATACATACATATCTATACACATGTATATATATATATGTATATATATATACATGTATATATATACATGTATATATAACATGTATATATATATACATGTATATATATATATATGTATATATATATACATGTATATATATATACATGTATATATATGTATATATGTATATATATATACATGTATATATACATACATACAATACATCAGCCCATCCACGAATTGAATTTTCCTATGCATACATACATACATTTGTAGTTAAATCTTGTTTCTCTCATTGTTAGTCTATTGTTTTGATTATCTGTGCATATCTCTAGGATTGGTAGCTCTATTTACTATGGGTTTAGGGAAATTGTAGTTAAATCTTTTTCCTTCTGTGAAAAAAATATGGTTGGGGTGAGTAATTTTTGTGGCCCTTGTTTATTGTTTGTAGTTATTGCTATGCATTTTTGGCTTCATAACCATTTCTATAGGGGAAATTGTGGTTAAATCTTCTTAATTTTATCAAAAAATATGAGCTGCATCGACTCACACTAAATATTATAAAGAAAAAAAGAAATTCTAAAAGAGGTATTAGAATAACACTAATGTAGCTTGGATTATGTGCCAGTAAATATAGGCATACAAAAGACATAAACACACATTTAAACATACATAATAAGTCCCAGTGGATAAACATTTTCCTTTGGTTGCATTGCTTAATGGGTGTAGAATGGTCAAAACCTGCTATGTACTTCCACTAGTTCATTGATTGGATGTTCAATAAGTGTTGTGCTCTGCAATCTCTTGTGTATGGAAGCAATGATGAATAAAGTATATATATATATACATACATATATATACTCTGTGTATCTTTGTTGCCATACACATTGTTGATGGTGTTTTTATGCACTTCTCAACACAGGCAGTGCGTAGGTGCACTACCTCTCTTGAAAGACAATACTCCACAATCGGATTGTAGAACACTATCCCAAGGTCTCTCGGATGTCAGGTCATGAAAGTGCTTAGATACCTCAGTAGTTTGATGTGATTTGCTGGAATCACAATGCGGTCTTACAAAAAATACAAAGCGTGGACACAAAGCATGGAAGTTGGATCTTGAAATGGAGCTCCTAGGATGGGAAGTTGTGGTGCATAGGCTGTAGGTTCAAACAACAATCTTGGACTCCATTTAGTTGTTGGATTTGGCTTTACAATGTGCAATGAACCTTAGCATAGGCTAGTTCTTAAAAAAAAAGGAAAAGGGCGAAGAGGAGGAAAAGTTCCTAAGTCTGAAGCTTGCTATGAATAGTGACAATGGAGTTCCTGCAATGGACAATTCCTTAAAACAATATCCCACTTAACTAGGGATTTCACAGTATCATGGAAATTGTGCTATCTTCTAAGGGCTGCAGATATTTCATCCTTCATCCACCACATACATGCATGAATCAAAGATGATTGTTTTAGAGTAGCTTTAAAATTAAGTCCAGGCTAACTTTGCACAGCTATTTACCATCAGCAAACAGCAAAAAGTATGGACTAAGGGATCATCAACAAGGTAGGAATTTTCACAATCACATAACAACATTCCTAAGATTTATCCAAAGAAATAAGGCAACTAACTAACAACAATAAAATTTAAGCTAAACATCTAACATTGGAGAATGAATCAAGAAACATGGAAGAAACCAAGAGAATACACCAAGTCAATACTATTTCTTATAAATTTCTGCAGCATGTCTTTACAACAACTCAACTCTCACTCTTGCAAATGAGGAGAGTGCTCTATTTATAGTTTTCAAAAAGTTAAATGAATGGCCAAGATTCATTCCCATTGTGTGGCCGAGATTCATTACAAAATAGGGTTTCACCTACCCCAAAATAGATTACAATTTAAAATACAATTTTGTTTCTTCCCTATTTCGTCCTCTTGTGGAAGACACTATAGCTCTTTCGTCCTGTAGCCGATTGTTGTTTTCTTTGTTGTAGCTACTCTTCAGGGAGATCTTTGTCTTTGGCTAGGCTATCCTTCTGATCCTCAGAAGCTACATGTTCTATATATTTGAGGATGACCACTTAGAGCTTGTCGATTTCAAGGATTTCACATCACAATGCCTAGTAGCTCCATTCCTTAGCGTTCTCTTCCAGCCTTTTCCAATCTTCGTCATACTTCGAGCCTTGGTCCCTAAATAGCTCTGATTGGTCGAAGGTGCAGGTAGCAAAACATAGGAACTCCATCATGATTTCTCTAGCTGTCTCGTCCTTCATCTTCTCCTGGAAGTATGGCTTGATCCTCTCTGGGTCCATTTGCAATGTGGGCATATCATAGCCCGTCATCAGCTTCAGATACTGGGCACATTCCACCTGGATTTCTTTGATCCACTCAATATCAGGATCAACCCTGCTCAGGATTTGCTCCAACCTTTCCTTCTGGTTGTCGAGGTCTCTGTGCCACACATCCACTAGCCAGTGATCTTCCTTTTTCAGCCCTAGCTTCTCTTCCCATGTGGCCTCAGGCATCTGAAGGATGGCTTCGATTCTTGGGAAGGTGGAGTTGTAGGTGGCGGGGAAATTCATGTAGAGCCTCCTTGTGCTCTCTAGGGACTGGATCAGGTCCAAGAACTTGTTGGCTGTCTGCACAGCCCTGCTGATTCCCATGTTTCTGACGTACGTGACGTGTCGGAACCAATCCTCGGTGGTTTTCTCCAAGTTCTTCCTTCTCTCCATTTTGTCAATCTGTTCTTTGGAGAGCAACTGTGGCGTGACCGTGGAGGTGGTGCGCAGGTCATCCACTGAGGACCATTGCTAAATGTAGTCTGTTAACGATGCAACCTGTGCCTTGAGCTCATCCTTGGAGACCCTGTCCTGCTTTATTAGGTGCACCACGATGGCCACCGACTCCTCAAGGTGCTCAACCTTCTGTTCTCTGGTTGCGATCCCCAATTCAATGGTGGAGATGTTGTAACTCACCCCTGCCTGGCCAACAGTAGGCGTTGCAATTTGTGTTGCTCGTGAGCCAGAAGCATTCATTGTTATCTTGGATCAGACCTTGGGCTTCTTCTCCTTCTTCGTTGTAATCTGGGATCAAGCCAAGATGGCCTCCAATCTCACCCTTGGGTCCTTCAGCACAAGGGTCGTCTTCTCAAGTTGTTGTTCCAACCATTCGGGCATAGCAGATTTATCCTTGGGTGAATCATGGCTGCCCTCACCCTTCTCAGTCAAAGGCAAGACCTCTGCCTCTTTTCCCTTTTGGGGGTCTCCTTTCTCTTTGGTAGCATCCTCCTCCTCATCGGAGTCATGAAAGAATAAGAGGTGCTTGACAGGGAGCCAGACTGATGGTTGCCGGATGGGACTTTCTTCTTTTTCTGCCTCTTCTTCTTCCTTCTTCTCAGCAGCCTCAGCCTCGGGGCCTGTGATATCACGGGCTTCAGCCTCGGTTAGGTCCTTTGTCTGTTGCTCTTCTCGTGGCTGCCCTTCTTCACCATGTGGTGACTCTTCGGTTTCCTCCCCAACGTTCTTTAGCTGCTGCGCCATCTCCTCTTCAAGGTCCTCATCGAACGTCTGGATGATTTCCTTAGCACCTGAGCCACCCTCCTCGTTTCCACTCTCGAAAGAGCTTGTCTCCTCCTCCTCGTAGACCACCCTGTCGATGGTTCAGTGCTCATACTTGGGGTGCTCATAATACTCATCGGCTTCTTCCTCGACAGACTTCGAGGCCTCCTACTCTTGCTCCTCCAACTCTTTTGAAATTTGCATTGTGGCTTCCATAGCTGGCGGCCTGGTCGGCGGTTGTGAAGGCTGAGTTGTCGCGAGGGCTTGGGCGAGGGCTGCCTAGAGAGCTGGGTCCATTAAGATCTGTGAGAGCTTAAGGGGAGGTTTTGCATGTGCCTTGTAAGAGCCTCGGGCATAGTGGTAAGGGGAACAAGTGATGTTATTATTTCCAAAGGGAGCGATGTGATTGGCGACATGGCAGCAGAAGAAGAAGGGGGAGTGGTCATGCCGGAAGAGGAGTCAATGTTAATTACTGACTCGGCGGGGGGTGAAGGGGTAAGATGGACAGAAATGTCCACAGCCGGCGGAGATGCGGCGACCATAACCAGGGAGACGGGCAGGGCAACAGAAGGAGCAGGAAGAGCTGAGGGAGGCTACAACTCTGTCGTGCCCACTACCTGTTTAAGCCTTTTGGGAGATGGGCCTCCCATTTCTTTCTTTGCCTAGGCCTTGGGATCAGGAGACTGAGCGGTCTCTGTTTCTTTCCTCTTCTGGGACCTGGTGATTGGAGGAGACTTGGAGGTCTCGCTAGTTGATGTGGTGGCAGTGACGTCCTCTGTGGCACTTGGCTCACTTTTGAGCCCTTCATAGGTTAGGACCACCCCTTGTTGCTTCAGATGCGCCACCTGCCCATCGACCCACTCCCTGGTGCGAGTTATGATTGGTTGGGTGATGGTGTCTAGGTCGTCGACCTCCTGCTCGTCCCAGTCGATTGATGGTATTGGTAGGTTGGGAACTGCAGGGTACCTCGGATGCATGATGGTGGACTCGTCTTCCTCGGCCAGGTCCTGTACCGGGAATGGTTGCACTCTTCTCAGGAACTGCACCGTCATGCGCATATAGTGCCTTGCGCGAACCTCCTTGTCATCCTGGCAGTCAGCCCAGAAATCCTCAATGTGATATTGGTGGGCATATGCTGGCCCCAGTGCTTTCCTAACATGGCCATGTGGGTCCATCTGTGGGTGAGCAGTGTACCATTCAAAATGGTAATCCTTGAGCTCCTTCTCAGAGTTACTGGCACATTGGGATGTTTGTAGTTGGTACAAGCCCTGGCCTAGGGTCATGGGGTAGGAGATCCCCGCTATATATTTGTTGCTGAAGATTTCCTGGAGGTGTTGGAGCTGTCGAGAAAGCTCTAGGAGGATGATCCTATCATTGGGGTAGCGAGGCAATTTGTTCGGCCTTTCAGTGAAACCATGGGCCCGGATGTATGTAAACTTGGGGAACTGGATGAACAGGAAAGTGTATTGCTTTAGGAGTACCCTGGCGCTGTGGGAGACCCTCCTCTCAAAATCTCTGATGATTAATCTGATGATATGTCTAATGAAGGCATCATTGACCCTACAGTACTCCTTGAAATTTTGGTATTGGAGCTGTGGATATTTGTCATAGGCCTTAAGTCCTCGCTTATACCCCTGATCGGGTGCTACAAACAACCCGCTCTACTGTCTTCGATCTGCCAGGGAGTAGACGAGGTAGGAGGTCATGTAAAATTTGGAAGTCTTCTTCACGTTGATGAACTTCTCATGGAAGCAGTCGCTAATGATGTCTCCCCAGTAGAATGAGACCTTGGTTGTGATGTCATCATTTCCCCGCAGGATCTGCTCAATAAAATAGGCCATCCATTCTTGGAAGAAGGAGGCCATTGGAAGACCCCTGACCCTGCTCAACAAGGTTACCAAGTCATGGTAATCCTCGTGGAAATCACTACGGAAGAGTTCTCAGGGAACCTTCGTAGTGCTGCCCCTTTTTTCCTTAAGCCAATAGAGGTTGATTGACTTCTTGCATCCCCCCGGATTGGCATCCCACACCGCCTGGCAATCTTCTAGTGTGGGGACCTCCATCTGTTGGAACATGGGAATGTGGAATGTCTTGGTGATCCCCTTTGGCGACATGTCTACAAGGATGTTTCCCTCCTTATCCACGATTGTTCTGGTGTCTGGCTGATAGGCTTCTCGGCAAGCCATCACTAATTCGGGCACCACGAGCGAAGGAGGGAAACCGATGGCCTTAGCCAATCCACTCTGCCATATTAACCAGGCATTCTTTGTTGTCAGGTTGACCCTGACCCTCTGAGTGAATTCATCTATATCAACTTGGCCAATATTGGTATCTGAAATCTCCTTCCAGTCGGTGGTGACCTTTGAGTGGAGCGGTTTGCCCTGGAACTAATACTTCATTTGATCTTTGTCCTCTTTTCCCTGAGCAACCCTTCCTGACTTCTTGCCCTTATCCTTCTCGGTGGATGCCCCTAAAGTTCCTGCTCCCGATTCCATATATTCTGCAAGCAAGGCCAAAGTCAACACAATAAAATATCAAAAGCGTTCATGTTAGTCCTTATCTTGAAAACAACATCTACTTCAAACAATTAATCAAGTATATCATGAATTTTATCTCTAGATGTTATTGATCTTCGTTTCAGGGCATTTGGACAATCTGGACCCGGATGGCCGGACTTCCCTGGCAGGAATGTTGTCTGGAAGGGAAAACGCAGCTGAAAGTTCCAAGAGACCTTCCTTGGCCAAATTTTAATATTTCAAAAAGCTCATGATGAAGAGGGTTAAAATTTAGTATGTGGGTCGAGGTTGGATTCCAGATTTAGGTTTGCTATGATCGATCTAGGAAGACTCGGAGGTTTCAAGCCGGGAAGTTGTTGAGTGATGGCTGTTGGTGATGGCAGACAGCAGGCGGAAATCTGGCGGTGAAAGTTTGAGGGCCAGGGCCCGAGGGTCCAAAAGGTGGCCGACATATAGTCAATTTGTTTTCGAAGCCACGGGCCGGTGGCACCGGGAAGGCGGGTGGACTTTGCCATTCGGGACGGAAATCCTCACACAAAAGTTCGATAAGGGAAGCCCCGGGGCAAGAAGTTGGTGGTGTGAGTTTATCAACTAAGTTTTAGCGGCATTTGGAGTGTCGGGGCCCGAAGGCCTGGGCGTCAGGGGGCATTTTCCGCCAAGAGCGGCGGGCAAGAGGTGGACTTCCAAGGATGAAAGTCTGGCCACCGGCACCCAGGGAACGGAAGGCCGAGTGGGAACTAGGGCGCCATCGGCCGTGACGAGTTTTGGCAACAACACACGACAGAAGGAAGATCAGGGTCTGGTGAACAGGCGGATGGGGCGAAGATTTCGACGGCCAGAGAGCGACGGACTTCCGCAAATGGAAGTCCAGGATCTGGGTCCCGGGGACGTGAAAGTCACCGAGGCAAAAGAACAAGCCAATGATGGAGAGGAAGGCGAAGCCCAGAGCTCGGAAGGCACCGATGAATTTTTTGAAAGAATACGCAGAGGGGCCAATAGAAAATTGAGCAAGGAAACCCGCCATCTGGGGCCCGAAGGCAAAAAAGGATGGATCAATTTAATCTGCCAAGGGTTTAAAAAAAACTGAAGCATCGGTGGAGCCCGAAGGGCGGGGCGTCGGGCGACGTTCGCCGTTTGGAGAAGGCGAACCTTTGGCAGAACTCCAGAGGCGGAACTCCGGGGTTCCAGGCCCGGGACAGTCAAAGGGCGCAGGTTTAGTTACAAGTCTTCATGGCGGAGCAGAGACTGCGATCCGACAGCCAAGGAGGCAGGGTGTTTTGGCAGTTCAAGCGCGGAGGAAGGAAAACAGAAGTCTGAGAAGAGAAATCCAGCGAACCGGGCCCAGAGAGGTGGATTGCCGTCGGCAGACTTTGAGGTTTCGAATTTCGACAGCGAAGGCAGGTTTCGGGCCTAGGAAGGACATTTTCCCTGCGTGAAGAACAGCCACAGTAGGGAAAAGTCTCGAATCGGCAAGGAAGGCATTTTAGGTGGTTTGCTCGATTTTCCAAGATGTGGGTTTGGTGCGCCACTTGGTGTTCTATCAGTCTATGCCTTCCTAACAATTTGTTCAATTATTTAAATCTTTGAAAATCACAAAAAGACGTATGGGTGGGCAACCGATGGCCTACCTCGAACACGCAGAGCGGGGAGATGTGGGATCCACACGGTCGACAGATTGATGTCGAGGGCGACGATCGTGACGTTTGTCGAAGGCGGTGGGCTCTAGATGATTGCTTCTCCAATTCGCTCCAATCCTGATTATGAAAATGACTTGGGTGGGTTGGGTATTTTATACCCCAACCACCATGAATACCTGCATTAATTGCCCGTACGGCCGTGAAAAGGTTGGTGGAATTTGAAAATAGGTCGGCAGCGGTGGCGAGAACTCTGGGATCCGGCTGCCGGGAAGATGTGGCGTGACGGCCGCTGTGAAATTTTGCGTTTGTTTGAACGGCGGCGGTGAGCAACGGCTCGGAGCCCGGAGGGTGGGAAGCTGGAAGGATTCCACCGTCCGGGACAGTGGAACCATCACAGAATTCCAGAGACGAAACTTCGGACGGCCGGGCCTGGAAGACCCCATGGTAGATAGGCCACGGCGAAGACCTCGACGGAGATAAGGCAGGTGGGGCCCGAGGAGTAGGAGGCCATGGGAGGTTCACCGTCGCGGATGGTGAGACTGAGACAGAAACCCGACGGCGGACTTTTGGGGTTCAGGGCCTGGAGAGGCGGGCGCCGCCCCGAAAATTTTGGTGACAAGTTTCAGACGGAGGGCGGTAGGACGGACCCCGAGGTCTGGAAAGACGCTCGGCGAATGCTGCAAAGGATGACATTTCCAGAGGGGAAGCCCGAAGAGGGAACCCCGGATGCCCGGGCCCAATAGGTCCCGGGGCCGGTTAGGGCCAAAATGCCAGAGGGATTCCCCAAGGCCCCAGAAGGCAGCAAAAACCAAAAGCGGAGGCATGATCGGTTTATGATGGAACTTTGGAGCAACATCGACCATCCGAAACATCAAAAAAAGAGGGGCACGCAAAATGAGGCGGTGCCCAAAATGACCCAACAAGGTGAAAGAAAAGAGGGTCCCCATTCCAAACGGGGCATGTGTGCTGAGGGCACAACACACATGGTTTGGTTTTCATTTTCAATTAAGCATATATGCATGTATACATAGAATAAGACTTGTTTGATAGTAAATATCAGACACAAAGAGGAAAATTGTATTGAGTACCCTAGAAGATAGAAAAATACATATACACATATATATGTACTCAATTTCCTGATTGATATATAAAAATACTCGTATAGGAAAATATATATATGCATATATATCTAGAAAAAGATATACATACATATATATATCTAAGTAGGTTTGTATATTATGTTTATTTGTAATTATGTAGACCGCAATCCGACACTGCTACATTTAATATTGCATTTACTTCATCCACCGTCATAGTACAACAACCACATAATGCATTAATCCTATATACTTTCTCACAGGTTTTGTAGCATACCAGTGTTAAAACCCTCCAACCTGCTATCAAAAGGAACAATAAGTAGAGCCCAAAAGGAATGAACAATAAATTAATCATTTATGCATATATACCCATGTAAAACATGCACACACATATATATATACATATAAACATATGGACATATATTTTTTGTTTACACAATGCAACTTAATCAAAGTATACTTTCACAAAATGCTACATCCAATATCACATTTACTTCATCCGCCTCCATTGTACAACAACCGCATAATGCATTAACCATCAGGTGAGCAAGCACTTACCAACCCACATATACATATATGCATATACATATATAGATACATACATTACATATATTTATATATACATATATATATATATATATATATACATATATATACATATATACATATATATACATATATACATATATATACATATATATATAGATATGTAGACACATATATACACTCTATACATCTTTTGTGTTATACACATTCTGTACAATTAGTATGATGAAGACTAAATTGTGCTAAAAGCTGTAAAATATTTGTGTATATATTTTAATATATTCTAACGTTTAAACCATCTTATTCCTTTTCTAATCATTCATATATATATAATTATATAGACATGCATACACATATATACTTTGTTATATTCTTACATGCGTAATTGCTACTTTACATATATCTATTGTTATATATGTAATTTCACATATGCTAATGTGCTTGACCTTGTATGTATACTCGTAAGTTGTGCGAGTACATTCAAGTTAAATTGTGATAATGAAAAGTTTTTAATGGAAAAAAAAGAGTATCACGAAATATATAGATGGAAGCCAAGCAGTCTATATTAGAGTTACCTTATTAATTATACATTTCAGCCACATTATTTAGCAACACATATGAAACACAACAATCATATATTCATTTGTATGCTCATTGTCCTCCCATGCTTTTGATTGTAATATGGTGCCCGTGTTCTTTTCAATCTACTAAAAAACAGAGTAATTGTATAACATGAGCTACATTATATGGTATCTAGTATTATAGAGAAATAGGAAAATTGTTACAGAACTAGTACTAAAACATATACACATTCCTTTATGCACATCCTATCTCTACACGAAGGGGACAGACAAAGTAAATGCAAAATTGAATGTTGGCCTATGACAAAGTATACTTTGATGAAGTTGTATTGTCAAGAGAGGCATTGTGGTGTTGGTTTGATAGTAGGCTATTTTTAAATACACACACACACACACATATATACAGGTATACATATATATACACATACATATATATACATATACCATACAAATATATAGATATACATATATACATACATATATATACATATATATACATATATATATGCATATACACATACATATATATACATATATATACATATATACATACATATATATATATATATATACATATATATGCATATATATGCATATATATATATACATTCCCACACGCCAACATTCAATATTGCATGTACTTTGACCACTTCTACTATGGAACAACAAGATGGATTGCTGCTCGCACCAAGAAACACTTACCATTCACCCTCCCTATATCAAGGACACCATTTTTGTACAACACCAACCCACGCAATTCCCAAGGTCCACGTTGCAACTCAAAAAACTTGGTGAGCATATATATGCAAAGCCTAAGTACGAAAGGATAAACATATTGCAGATAAAATTAGTGTATATATACTTGCTGACATGCCAACATTCAATATTGCATTTACTTCACCCACATACATTGCACAACAGAAGGATGCATTGGCCCTTGCATGAACAAACACTTAACATTCACCCTCCCCATATCCAAGACACCATTCTCCCCCACCACCAACCCACATAATTATGAAGGTTAACCGCGCTACTAAAAAACCGATGACATATATATGCATTAGGTTTTTTTGTATAAATGGTTAATTTACTGTTTCTCTTAAAACTGTTTCCTCCGGGATCCGCAACTCTTTTTCCATGGATGTCTACCTATATGGTTTTGTATGGATGGATAAATTGCAGTTAAATCTTCTTCGTTTCATAAAAAAATATGCTCAAGGTTTGCAGTTTTTTTGTTCTTGGTTTATTGTTTGTAGTTATCTCAATGTGTCTTTGACCTTATACTGGTTGTACCATAGAAGCAACTATACTTAAATCTTGTTTCGCTTGCCAAAAAATATGGTAAAGGCTAGTAATTTTAGTGTGCCCCATTTATTGTTTTATTTTTTGTATGTATCTTTATCGTTAGATGCATTAACATAGGAGCAGTTGGAGATTAACATAGGAGTGATTGCATATATATAGATATGCAGAGTGTTTGTTATTTGTTTGAAATTTATGTCGATATTTTCGTCAGCCGAGCCAAAACAACCCTCCAAATACCAGCCCTATTAAAGTTTTAAACATTCATGAAAATATTTGGACAATGAAAGAGAATCTAAGACATATTACAAATATGCTACACTATCCACCACTCAATACTATAGAAAAAGAGGGAAATTGTGAAAAAACTATTAGTTAAACATACATACATATATATACACATATACACATATATAAATATATACACATATGTATATATATACACACATATATATATATAAATATTCATACATAGTGAATATTAATCAATACTATAGACAAAGAGAGAAATTGTGAAAGAACTATTAGTTATTAAACATACATACATATATATACATATACACACATATGTATACACACACACACACACACACATATATATATATATATAAATATTCATACATAGTGAATATTAAACATAAACAAGAAAATTGCAAAATAACTCTTAGGGAGACATTCAAGAAGCATACGAAAAATTTTCATAGTGTCAAAAAGTATACTATGATTAAGTTGCATGCTTCAAATAGGCATTATGGTGTTGGTTTCACAACATTTTGTAGAGGCTATTTGTTTGAAGTTTCCAACAGGACTTTCATCAAGCCAACCATGAATAGGATTTCCCATCTAATAGCTCTTTTACAATTCGTGTTTTTAGATAAATAGAGAACACTTTTCTAGGGCTTTTACTAAGACCGTAGAGCTTAGCTATTAAACAAAGGATCTGCCTAAATGTTCCTCATTGGTCAATAGACACTAATAACCAAAACCATAAACCAACGGTGAACTAATTATGAACCCTAAGCATATTTTTTTAGGGAAGAAAGGACATTTAACTACAATTCCTCCATCCATATAGAACAATAATATCTTTCAAATATGCACAATGGGTATAATGCCAAAGATACAAACATTTGAAAAGAAGACATAGACAATAAATCAACCATCTATGTAAACTACTCATATAAAACAACGTACAATATACATATATATACATTTATATATATATATACACACACATCTATATATATATACTAACCCTAAGCATATTTTTGTAGGGAAGAAAGGAAATTTAACATGAATTCCTCCATCCATATAGAGCAACAATATCTTTCAAATCTCCACAATGAGTATAATGCCAAAGATACAAACATTTAACAAGAAGACAGATAATAAATCAACCATCTATGGAACCTTCTCATGTAAAATAACGTACAATATACATATATATATACATACATGTGAACATAGATATACATATATACACATGTATACATCTATATATATATATACACACATCTATACACACACACACATATATATGTATATATGTATGTATATATATACACATACATATAAATATATGTATGTATATATATATATACATATATATATATATATATATGTATGTATATATATATACATACATATATATATATATATGCATATATACATATATATACATGTATACATATACTGGATGGCAAGTGTTAAACCACATGAAGGTTAAGTTATGTTGTTGTTATGCTTTTTTATTCCTGATTTATTGGTTGTAGTTATCTCTATGGAACTTCAATGGCATTATTCCTGTCACTGTGGGTGCAATTGTAGTTAAATCTAGGTTCTTTCATTAAAAAATATGGATAGGGTTGGTAATTTTATTTCCCAATTGTAGATTAAGATAGAAGTAATTGTATATATATGGATATGTAGAGGGTTTGTTATTTTTTTGAAGTTTCCAATGGGATTTCCATCAAATGGGTCCTCAATAGGATTTTCCCTACAATAACTATTTTGCAATGTCTCAGTTTGTCTACAATATTTAATCCAACAAAATGTGGCACAATTTTTTTGCATAATATATGGAAGGGAGGTGGATAGTAACTATTTGCGTGTGCGAGGGTTTACAGATTATGGAATTATTGTAGAATGGGGGACGGAGCAAGAAAATGCAATATTAAATGTTGGCGACTGTGAAAGTATACTTTGATTAAGTTGTGTTTTCAAAACAACCATTGGGTTTTAGAACTGGGGTGCTAGGAAATATGTAGGTCATTTTGCTTGGTTGTTCTAGATAAATGGTTTATTTATTGTTTATGTTAAAACTCTTTTCCTCTGGAATCTATAAGTCATTTTCCATGGATGCCTACCGTTATGGTTTTGTATGGATGGAGAAATTTCAAATATATATATATGTAAATATATAAATATGCAGAGTGTTTGTTATTTATTTAATGTTTTTGATCCAAGATTTTTGTCATCCGAGTTGTAAATAGGATTTGTTTACTTTTTACCTTAGAGATGGAAACATACAGCAAGTAGATATTAATATATACATATATATATATATACAAATGTGTACATATATTTCTATATATATACATTTATACATCCATATATATATATATATATACATCTATACATATATATACATTTATACATATGCATATATATAACTGTTTATACATTTGTATATATATATGCATAAATACATGTATGTATATTTTACTAATAGTTTTGTTACAATTTCCCTATTTCTCTATAATAGTCAATGCGAGATAATGTTGCTGCTATTATAGAATCACTCTATTTGTTAGTAGACTAAAAAGGATGTGGCCACCATAGTAATTTTTATGTCATTTTTACTTTCGAATATTTCAAATCAATTGCATGATTATATGGTATGTTTACACACATTACAATTTCAAACACAACTGAACAATTTATTTCCATATATATTTCAAATATCTTCTATACAAACAATACTTAATATGTTACACATACTACACAATTAAATGCTCTATTCTTATGAACATCTCAATACTATACAAATCAATGCTATAATTGTATAGTCGTGATTTTTATAGAACATAGACAATACTTATACATGCTACTTTAAACTCTACTTAAAATCGCAATCTACATAATTACACATAAACATAATATACAAACCTATTTAGATATACATATGTATGTATATCTGCCTATAATGCAGTGATATGAAGTAAATGCAATATTGAATGTATATTTTACTAATAGTTGTGTTACAATTTCCATATTTATCTATAATACTAAATTTCAGATAATGCAACTCCTTTTATACAATTACTCTATTTGTATGCAAATACAATAATTTTTTATGTTGGTGTTCAAAATATACATGATCCTCTATGCACGAATTTGAACTTAGATCAATCAGAAAGATACCAAGAAACTAACTGTACAAAATTTGTATATATATATACATATGTATATATATATACAAATATATATGTATATATATATATACACTTACATATAGATATACATACATATACATACATATATACATATATATATACATACACATACAATTCCAATTCACAGCTGACCTAACAAACATACAAATGCAATTCATGACTGACCTGATGAACATCCTAGCAGCAATTTCAAACAAAATAGCCTATGGTCTAATAAATGTTTATGCATCTGTTTATATATCTATATATCGATAAACACATGTATGTATGTTTTACTAAAAAATCCAATTCACGGCTGACCTGAGGAACATCCCAACAAAAACTTCAAACAATATAGCCTATGGGCTAATAGATGTTTATACATCTATTTATATATGTATATATGGATAAACACATGTATGTATGTTTTACTACCAGTTCTGTTACAATTTCCCTAATTCTCTATATAACTAAATGCCAGATAATGCAACTCCTCTTATATAATTACAACTATTTGTTAGCAGACTACAAAGAAAATGCCCACTATATTCAAATCAAAAGCAGGCAAGCTCAATGAACACGCAAATGTATATATGCAAAAAAAAGAATTAAGTTCACTTCCCAATAACCACAATCAAAAGCATGAGAGAATGATAAGCACAATCAAAAAATGAAACCTAAGAAAAATTACAAACCGGTAACCATATTTTTTTGTCAAGCAAAGAAGATTTAACTCCAATGAATTCATTCATACAAATTGATAATGTCTTTGAACTCTCCAAAAGTGGGTATAACCGCAAAGATACAAACTGCTAACCCTAACCTAATTTTTTGGGCAAGAGGAAAAAAAATTTAACTACAATAGAACCATTCACAGAGAATGATTATCTCTTTCAACTCTCCAAAATGGGTATAACAGAAAAGATACAAACAAATAACAACGAATAATAAGGAAAGGCCGAAACACATGAACAAAATCTTAATCATTCACGCAAAATTACCATGTAAAACCACTTACAGATTTTTCTACACAATAACCTTAAAACCCTCCAAAATGCTATAAAACAGAGTGGAAGGCAATGATTTTTACAATCATCTGCTACCAAACCAGCACCACAATGGCTATTTCCACAATGCAACTTAATCAATATACTTTCTTGCACACTTTGCATCGCATTAGTGTTAAAACCCTCCAACCTGGTATCAAAAGGAACAATAAGCACACAACAAAAAACATGAAGAATATATAATCTACTATCAAACCAAGACCACAATGGCTCTTCCAACAATGCAACTTAATCAATATACTTTCTCATACATTTCACACCATATCAGTGTTAAAACCCTCCAAGTTGCTATCAAAAGCAACAATAAATAGAGAACAAAACACATGAACAATAAATTACTCATTTCTACAATAACCCATCGAAAATGACTTATAGGTTCTATGGCACAATAGTTTTACAACCCTCCAACCTGCTAAAAAATGAAGTCGAAGGAAACAATTTTAATAATAGTCTAGTGTGTAACCCACACCACAATGGCTCTCTCGACAATAAAACTTAATCAAAGTGTGATTTCCCACACGACAAAATTCAATATAGCATTTCCTTTTGTCTGCACCTCCGTGCACCAACGAGAAGATGCATTGACACTCACATCAAAAAACACTTACCATTCACCTTCCCCATAATGACGAAACCATTCTCGACTGCCACCAACTTGTGTAATTACCAATGCCCACATCGCCACAAAAAAAATGGTGCCCTCCCCGCCAATCGACATACCCCAACGCTGACAAATCCAATTCATGGATGGGCTGACGAAAATCCCAGCAGAAACTTCAAACAAAATAGCCTTGTTTATTGGGTGAGAGAAAAAATATTTAACTGCAATAGAACTAGAACAATAAGCACAAGACGAAAGACATGAACAATAAATAATGTGCTATCAAACCAACACTACAATGGCTATTTTGACAATGAAAATTAATCAATATACTTTCTCGCACATTTCACAGTGCATCAATGTTAAAACCCTCTAACCTACTATCAAAAGAAACAATAAATAGACAACAAAAGACATGAACAATAAATCACTGGTTTCTACAAAATACCCATCGAAAATGACTTACAAATTTTGCGCCACAACAGTTTTACAACCCTCGAGCCTGCTAAATAATGGAGCCAAGGTCGACAATTTTAACAATGGTCTTGTATCAAACCCACACTACAATGACTCTTTCGACAATACAACTTAATCAAAGTATGTTTTCCCACATGACAAAATTCAATATTGCATTTACTTCTACCTCTGCCCTCGTACACTGATAGGAAGATGCATTATCACTTGCACCAACAAACACTTACCATTCACCTTCCTTGTTACGACGCCACCATTCTCCACCACCACCAACCCACGTAATTACGAACACCCACGTCGCCCGAAAAAAAATGGTTCCCTCCCCGCCCGCCGGCAACCCCCCAGCACTAGCAAAACCAATTCATGGCTAGGCTGATGAAAATCTTAGCAGAAACTTCAAACAAAATAGCCTATTGGCTAATAATTTGTAATTATAAGCATATTCCCTTTTTTTCTTAAATATCTTAGGTGAAAGGGTTTCACCTAAAGTTTTATCTACCTCATATAGGCCACATAGTTTCTAGTGTAACTGTTTAGGGTGAACACTTCTACTCAAAACTATTTAGTTGGACAAAAGTGTGATATAGGTTTGTGCTTTTACCCATAAAAATAATTGAGAGCTTGAATGATGTTTTCCTCTTCCAAAAGAGTAAGAAAGGAATTAAAAAAATTACCATCTATTAATTGAGTTAGGGAATTGGTTAGAGAGATAATTTTAACAAATCTCTTGGAAGAAGAGTAGTCTATGAGGTATCCAAACCCTTCTAAAATAAGCACATAATAGGAAAGATCTAAATGAAACCCCTCAAAGATAAATTGAAAATTTTAATAGCATTAGATTTATGGGTGTTGATAGTGAGACATGTTGAGGAAATTAAAAAACATACATAGATAGAATAAACAAGATGCGGCAAAAATCATGAAGCTTGAAGCATGAAAAGGATAAAGGTAAGTCAATACAATCATAAGATTTAGTAATCAAATTTTATAAAGATAGTTTTTTTTGGTAGCAGTAGGGGAAAGAGCCCTTGAACGCAACCAAAAATTGAAGCAACACCTATAGGGCAGCAATCCAACATAGCAAAACAACAAGGGCTTAAAACCAACCAACACCCTACAACAGGACTGACACCCAACAACCAAAATTAATATAAACAATGAACCAACAAAAAATAGTAGACCTAAAGACATAATCGATCCTAATTTATCGAAGGGAACACAGGCCCAATAAGAACATAGATCAAAAACCAAAAACAAGACCCAAAAGACCCCAATTACTACTTTAGATAGCAAATAAGGTTCCATTCTTGCTCTAGTTGTTCCATATCTTTGTTGTACTGTTCCATAGATTGGGTTGCTCCTTCGTCCAAATGATTCTCAACAACCTAAGAGGCTTTCATATTTCATTGGACTCTCTTAGCATTAGTCGCCCCACTCACCATGTTGAAGAAATCCTTTCGCATAATGCCTAAGGTGATAGTTGTTAATTTATTGAAGGCCTTGTCCATCTTATCCACTTTTTGTTTAAGTGAACATGGACTTGAGTAACATAGAAATCAAGGGAACTATTATTAACTTGCATCTCTTCAACATTTTCCTCCATAGGTTGTTCATCCATCCCCTTCGTGACTTCTCTTATCACTTCCTTGACATCACGTTCAATATTCTGGAACCCTTCCTCTTCCTCATCCTCTAAGTCTTTGACCAACTAGATTATTGAGTCTACATTTATACCTTTCAAGATTGGAATGATATATTTCAAATAATGTGTATACTTAATAAATCCTATTTTTTGGAACACATAATTTAAGGGAATATATGACACAAATTTGGTCGTAGAGCCTTGATTATGATCTTAGAAAAATAAATCAATCAATGTAATCAAACTCTAGTTAAGATATCCTTAGGTTCACCAAACTTAGGTGTGAATCTAATATTTTCATTATTTATAATTTTTCCTAAGGAATTAGAATGAAAGGATTCAAGAAAAGCATTATAAAGATCCTCACCAACACAATCATAGAGGGTCTTGTAAAATTCATAAGGTAAACCATAAAGGTCAAGTTTTTTTTCATTAGCTAAGAAAAATTAGCTTTGGAAACATAAAAACTGGAGATCGTTTTATCATAAAAACCTTATTGAGTAGAAGAGTGTGAATAAGGAACAACCTTGAAGCACTCTTTTAAAGCTCTTACTATCATTTAGGAGAAATATATTGATATTTGAATACTTGGAGAATATCAAATGAAGGCCTAAAGAATATCATGGAGCTCCTTAAGCAACTAAAAATCATCCCTAGTTTTTGGATACCTTGAGAGGTATGCTAAGAATTAATATCTTGAGAAAACTCAAAATATTTTTCACCCACCTTCAACCTATGTAATCCAACTTTAATCTAGGGACTCTAGTTGAATGGCTAGATCAACAATTTTGTTTTAACAAGAGAACTTAGCCACCCATAATTAGAAATTAAAAGAAAAGGGATTAGGTTTAATTTCCCATTAGAAGATGAAAATAGTTAGAAAAAGAAAAAATAAAATGAAAAAAATATTTCATGATTGAATGCTATTTGTACACTTTGGTAAGCCCAATGTACAAAATATTCTATATAAACTAGTGTGAATAAGTATGGAAATGTACCATAGTGGAATAAAAAATGTCACAATTTATTGCACTTATAATACTTGGCTTCCCTTTTTATCACTATGGAATACATGGGTAGAGACATTCCTTTATCACAAGCCATCTCAAAAAATTAAAGTATTTGCATAAAATCCAAGTGCAAGTGGGAATTGAATTAGTAATCCAATGCCACAACAAAGATCTTTCAATGGTATCATTGGATGCATAAACATTAATAAAAAAGAATGATTTTCATTACTGAAGAGGGTTGGAATCACCTTATTAGTGGGATCACATCCATTATCAATTGAATTCATGTGTCATGTCGTAAGAGAGAGAAAAGTAAAAAACCATAAAAACTTATATTGTGATCAAAATAGAAAAAAAAACTAGCTCACCAAATAACACAAGTAGAAGAAAGAAAAATAACAGTAACCTTAAACTCTTGCAAGAAGAATATATCTAGTGATACATTCTTTAATGAACATATCTCATAAAATAATTTATAGGGAGGTCAATAAGGCCATGAACATTTCATGAGATAAAATTAAAGTGTAAAAAAATGTTCCATGAGATAGAATCTTTACAAAAAAACATGTGTAGAAAAAACTATGGGGCCAAATCATGAGTATCATGTTTTCTTTCATATTTATGAATCCTTTTAGGAATTTACATAGACTGATCATGTTATGTAATGCAAGTTACATAATGAAAAATTATATTACATAATTAAAGTTCTTCCTGTAATGCGCTCACCTTATTTATTAAAAAAATTACTCTTCCTTTTAGGGTTGGCCTTGACTTGGATGATGAAGCTAAGGCTACCCAAATATGTATGTTTTATATTCAATAAAATTTTTTATCTTCAATTTCATTAGACTTAATTGTTTTATAATATTATTTGATAAAATTGTCACCAATACTTATCTTCTTAACTTTCTAACAACATATTTTTTCTATTTTGAATACATTAATATATTCATTTTTATTTCCCTTAACTCCCATCTTCATATTCCTCAGATATATATGTTCAATTTTCTTTATAACTTTTAATCCACTCATCAATTATTACTTTTAATTATGATATTGTTTTTCACTTAAACCTTTATGTAGATACAAATTTTATTTTATTTTTAAATTGTTATTTTGTAAGTTATGTGATGTGCATGCTAATTGATGTAGATTTTAGAATGCATTCACTTCACAAAATTATTAAAAAATATTTAAAATATAGAACATGAAGGACTTAATATTGATTATATTTCTACCATTTGGTTTTAAAATCATTTAATACAACTGTAGAGGAGGCGATTTTCTACTCCTAAGACTCTGGGAAAAGAAGATTCTATAGGGAGAAAATGGTCTGGAACTACCTCAAAGGAAAAGCTTAGGTGAAAAAGGTAGAAGGAAAAAGGATTTTTTTGGTTATATTTTATGCTTTATGATGTTCAATGAAATAAGGACTATAGAGGCCAAAAGAGAAGACTTCAGAGTTCTCAGGAGAAAGCTAACTAGCTCCTGGCCAAGGATGACAATGCGGTGCATGGACATCCCTGTGACATGCTATAGTCTCATATAGTTCAAGAAAAAAAAGGCTCACAAAACACTATGAGTCTACTACCTATTCAAAAAGTAAAATCTGAAGGTTTTACTAAACTAATTGAATGATGAAAATAGAAAAAAAAGAAGAAGAAAACTAGCATTCATAGATTAAACTAAATGATATAAAACAACAAGCTGGAAAAGAGAAGAATAGACTCACAAGAGGTCCAATGCTATGAGGGCCTCCCACAACATTGCAAATTAAAAATTTGCAAGTGCACAAAAATAATGAAAAATATTGGGGTTGTTTTGGGGCTTGCTTTAGTCAAACCCTTGTTTTGGTGTTTCCACTTCCACAAACAACCAAATAGAAAGATAGAGAGAACAGTAAACAATAGAAAAATAGACTGACAAGACAAAGAGATATACAAGCTATATTATCAATATGTTAGTTGACATAAAAATGATAATGCAATAAACAGAGTAAAGTTACCCTCCTTTAAGAAAACTAGTAATGTTGAAGAGAGCCTATAACACTCTAGATGAATTGAGAGAGTTGAGACATTGATGTAGAAGCCAAGAGTAATAGGACATGCAAGAATGATGGTGTAGGAGAGAATTAGAATAAAAATGAGAGATTGAGAATGAAAGAATATAAAAATGAGTTGAAGGAATGAAAGAATGAATGTTTGAATGAAGAAAAGGCATGCAAGGAGGAATTTTTGGGTGCATCTGCAACCACAAAGGCATTACACTTTATAGGTAGGTAGAAGCTTTAGTCTGGGAAGATGCATATCCTTTCATTTTCACACTTATTTGGGCCCTCCTTGCTTTATTTATCTCTATTTATGTCTTAATTGGTCTTATTTTGCATCCACAAGCCTAATAAATTATATCTTTTTATGGCTAATCCCAACAATCATCAAAGGGGAAATGATAATTTAATTATTTTGACTATGTTTCCTTGATTTTTGGGTTAGGAATAAGATGCCACCTAGGATTTCTTTTTCCTCCAAAGGTCTTGGGACCCTCTTTTCAAAGGCACCTTGTGGATGCTAAATCTGCAAAATGTTAAGCCTTGACAAGAATAAGTCAAGCAAAACACAACAAATCTAATATCCCTATGAAATATTACATCATGTTAGATATGCTAAATGAGAAATTAAAACAATAAGAAAAGCTAAATAAGCATATAAACAACATGAATCCAAATTTAAATCTCATAGTGGATTGGTGCTTCTATGGAAAGAATCCCTTTCCCAATCCTTGATAAGCTCTAATGATGAAGATTGTTGAAGATGCTATGAACTGGGAAAAAATAGCTCTCAATTGAAGAGAGTAACTTTTACATGAAGATTGTGGATGCTAAGATAAAGAATGATCCTTCTATTTATAGAATCTCAAGTTGAAAGAGTGCCCAAAAGAGAGCAATATGGGATAAAGATTTAACCAATGGGAAAGTGTCATTTGTCAACATGTAAATGGTTGAGGAATGTGCAAGTTTTGGTCAATGTGCTAATAAATGAGATTTGTTGGCCTTTTCAAATTCAAATTTGGCTTGTTGGAGGGAGAAAAGGAGACTTAAATGCCAAGTGAGGGACATGTAAGAGGGGAGTTATTGCCATGTTGGAAGGGACAAGTCAACTTGTTTTCAAATTCAAAATTGAGGAATATTCTGAAAAGATGCTTTGTTGAGGGAAAATGATGATTTTAATAAATGAATTAAAATGTTTTATTTGTGCAAGTGGAAAAAGCTAGAGGATGTGATGGGTGATTAGATTAGATTAATCATAGTTTGATTAACTTAAGATAATGATTAGGTTCAATTTTGACCCTTTTGACTTAGATTTAGGGATTTAAATTAAATCAAAGGGAGATGAAAGGTGATTTTAGATTTAATTAAATAAAGGTTTGATTTACTTAATTAAAAGGATGATGATAGGCTTAAATTAAATAAAGTTGATTTATTCAATTTAAATGGATGACCTTTGATTTATTTGATGAATGGATTTAGTGAGCTTGATTTATTTAATGAGTGGATGAATATGAATTTAATTAAGTGCACAATGCTAATTTCACGTCTCTACATTTTTCCCCTCTTTGAAGCAATGTTCTTTCTGCGTTGGTTCAAAGAATAAACTTCTCACAATCAAAATTCAAAAAAAATTTGATTTTTTTCGGATGCCCCAGTGGAAAGAAGTACACTGGTACATTGGCCCCTCAAGAGATCAAGCGAAAATATTTTATTTGAGGGTTGATCTCATGATAAAGTGGTTCAAGATGGAGGTATGGATGGTTACGATGAGCCCAAAATGTGCTCATAGTTTGGATATTATGATGGACTTTTAATATCTTTACTTTTGTTATTCGTGGCTATTTAAACTCTTTTGAAACCTTTGATGGGGATATCCTATAGCAAAACATTTGCATATTCCTACAGCTTATTGTGTTGACTTGACTACATTTATTACCCCGTTGACTCCCTAAATGACTGGTATATCGCATACAGTTTTTGAATGATAAAATAGATTTAAATGTGTGATTAATGAACAGATATTGTGTATGTTCCATACGCCTTTTCTTTCACATCTGTTACCTTTTTTTTTGCAGGTTGTTGAAGAATGATCGAGTCAAGCATAGTCGATCTCAATCTTGCAGTAAAGTCTATTTCCTGCACGACTTCGAGGAAGCTCCAGCGAAGACTCTTTGACCGAAACTGTTAGGAAAGATTTTTAATGACAGTCAATCTAGAAAGAGTGGAGGGCTAGATTCTCTCTGGATCGGGTTGAACGCATAAATTCATTTATGAAGTTTGTTCCTTGATTCTGGGATACACTTTACTTCCACACCTTTCTTTGATAGGGTTAGTTAGTTAGTTGCTCTCCTGATTTTAAATAAAGTGCTCCTCCTGCATGAGTGAGAAGGATTCGATAGTTAGAATAAGATAGAAGCATAGTGATAGAAAGATAGTAGATATCATGTAAGAGTCAGTATGATAATGAAAAGCAGAATCTGTTTGACAAGAGACAAAGTTTGTTGTTAGTTTATATCAACAAAGCAATGTATACCATTCTGTTTTCATGAATAAAGTTTGATGAAGTTATAAGTTCAACACCTGTGTAATCAATAGATGCTTGCTAAGGGGGCCCACTTACTAAGTATCTGTAGCTAGTCAGTTAGCTGTTCTTTTCTGTTGATCTTCAGTTAGCTTTCATTTTTGAAGTTTTCATACAAAATCAATCTTGTATTGCTCCTGCAGCATAGGGAATCTATCCCTGTGCCTGTTCCTGTAGCATAAGGCCAGTTCATAGTTTGTGTTTCAGTCGTAGTTGTTATGGTTTATGTTTTAATTAAATCATAGTTGAGTTAAAGAACTTTGCATTACCTTCCTGTAGCGTAGATAGAATTCCTTTCTAGTATTTATTTCTGCTAAGTTTTGACTGAAACTAGTTCTTAGTGCATATATTTTTTTGCGCCATTTAAAGTATACGTCCCCTGGTTTGACAAGTAAATGAACATCCATAGAGAGATATTAGTCACCTGTTGGAATGTCCAATTCCCAGGAAAGGTTTTACTATGATTTTCATATCCTTTTGTGGGCGCGACCATTTTTGGCGCCGTTGTCGAGGATGTCATCCAGCTAGGAATTTGTTAGAAGTCATTTTTAGCATTAGTTTAAATTGTTAGTCAAAATTTTCAAAATATTTCAAGCCACTATTCATCGTATTGCATGCATAGAAGAAGAAGAGACACACTGGGAAGGTTCCTCCCTGAAAACCTGTTTGTTGAACTACCATTTGACCCAGCTGACAATGAACCTGAGGAAAACACATTCGCTCTGTTATTCCAACAAGCCAATATGGCAAATAACCCACCTAATAATCCACCTCCTGCTTTTGAGTTTCCCATTGTTCCCCAATGAGATACTGACAATCTTAAGAATATACCTTCTTCACTACTTCCAAAATTCTATGGCCTAGTCACAGAGGACCCTGAAACTTTTCTGTTTGAATTTGATGTCCTCTGTCGCAGTTATGACTACAACTCAGATGCTCATAAACTGAAGTTATTTCCTTCCACCTTGAACGAGGGAGCTCTCAGATGGTTCATGAGTCTGGGAAGAGGCGTCGTTGATAGTTGGACAACCATGCAAACTAAATTCCTTGAGAAGTATAAGGAATATGTTAAGAGTGCCAGCAGAGGTGATGACATATTCTGAATTCAACAGAAGGAGGATGAAAGTCTTGAAGATTATATTTCCAGATTTTTGTTTTCACTAAAGAGGAACTCAAACCATACTCTCAATGAGGACTCTCAGAAACTACTCTTTCTAAGGGGAATCAGTGATTCCTGTATAGATGCCCTAGACCTGATGGGAGGAGGTGATATAACCCAACTACCTTGGGATGATATAAAGAAAATATGTCTTAACTACTCTCGAGCAATAGTTAAGAATGGTCGAGGTCATCATGCTATAGTGGGGAAGTCTTCTTCTGGTGGAGTTTCTCTGATGGAGATAACAAATTTACTATCTGACTTCAAGCAGGACATCATTAATAATATGGCTACACAACTAGACACCATGCAAGCTCAGAAGAAACATGAGGAAGCTGAGGCAGTTTTGGCTGAGTTCTGTCCATACTGCAGATAGAAGAAACGTGACTGTAGATGCAAGATGGTGGCTAATTTGGAAGCTAAGGAATTACCTACTGACTTCAAGCCAGTAGAAGGTGATGATGATCAAGTGTTCTTTGTTGCACAAAGCAGACCATGGGCCCAAAGACAAGGTATGCCTCAAGATCCTTTAACTTTTGGTAATCCTTATTCTGGCTATAATAACCAATGGCAACATGCATATGGACCACCACCACCCTGGAATCCACCTCAACCAAGTTGGCCTAATTATCAGACCTCGTAATGGCAATCTCCTCAAGGAGGTTGGCAGCAACCACAAACACAATGGACCCCACTTTCAGGTAATTGGCAGCAAAATACTCAATGAAGAGGTCCTCAGCAATGGCAAAACCAGTCCCCTGGATTCCTGCAGCTTCCACAGCCACAACCACAGGCCCTCATGCCACCTCCTGCAGCAACTGCCACAAATCCTAGCGCTCCAAAGCAAATGCCTATGCCTACCCAGCCGTTGCCAAATCCCAATAATAAGCAACAGCAGCAGCCACTGCACCCCACATATCTTGCCGAAGCCAACCAATATCAAGCTTATGCCTTAAATGTTAATGACATCCATTTGAGGTCTGGAACCACTTTACCTACTCCAAAACTGCCTCTAATTACTGAAATACTAGATTCTCTCCTTGAAGAATCTACTGCACCTGTTGTGCCTACTGAGCATATGCCTATACCTAATACAGTTTCTAAGGAGCCTGTTTTGCAAAGTCAAGACAAACCACCTTTTCCTCGGAGGTTGCAAAGTACTGCATTTAAATCCATGGAAGAACCCACTTTTGACATTCTGGATCAGCTCAAAAATGTATAAATTCAAATCCCCTTATTTCAGGCTATTAAAGATGTTCCCATTTTTGGAAAAGCTATTAAAGAGGCATGTTTAAAGAAGCCTGGACGAAAGAAAAAGGATCCTCAAAAAATTAATGTCTTAGGGAAATTGGCTGATATAATGTTGGGAAATGCAGTCATCCCAAAGTATATTGACCCTGGAAGTCCTGTAGTGCAAATACATATAAATGGTCAAATTGTAAAAAATGTTTTGATTGACTTAGGTGCTGCCATTAATGTCATGACAAAGCATACTATGGACTCCTTGAATATTTCAAACTTTAGGTCTACACCCATAATTCTACAGCTTGCAGATAGCTCCACAGTTAAACCTGATGGGATGGTGGAAGATGTAATTGTCACTCTTGAATCTTGTGAGTATCTAGCTAATTTCACAATATTATCAGTTAAGGCAACTTTAGGAGGATATCCAGTTATCCTTGGTAGACCATGGTTAGCAACTTCTGATGCTTTTATAGGATGTCGTTATGGAGATATGACCATTTCTGATGGACAGTCCACAAAAAAATTGGCTTTGTATCTGCCTGCTAGACCTCAACCAGATTTGTCCCAACCTGTTTGGCCAGATATGGGGGAAAAAACTAAAGAAGCCAATTCCTTGGCTCAATTAATGATGCTTCAAAATGATCCATTCTCACAACTTCAGAGTGAGGATGGTTTTCCTTTTCAAATTCTATAGTTCAACTCTGATATGGGTAGTTCATCTGATCCAAGTGGCAGCCATCTACAATGTTTCCTGCAGCAACTAAATTCTGAGAGTTCATTACCTAAACTTCCAGAAATTTTTCATAACTTGCTTCCACAAGAGGTACAAACATCACCTATAGATTCTATGAGTAATCTCACTAAGCAGATAGAATTGTCTCCAAGTCACTATTTGAATATCAATAGCAAGTTGTCACAATCTCAACAAGCTGACTTATTAAAAATGCTACAAGATCAGCATAAAGCTTTTGCATGGGAATATGGGGACATGCAAGGAATAGATCCTCGAGTTTGTACTCACAGGATATATATCAAAGAAGATTGTTTACCAGTCAGACAACCTCAAAGAAGAGTAAATCCAACACTTAGAGAAATAGTTAAAAGTGAACTTCAAAAGTTGTTTGATGCTGGTTTTATTTATCTAATCTCTAACAGTCAATGGGTTTCTCCATTAGTCATTGTCCCCAAGAAAGGTGGAAAATGGAGAGTGTGTGTAGATTATAGAGAGTTGAACAATTCCGCTAAAAAATATCACTTTCCACTACCTTTTGTAGACCAAGTACTAGACTCACTGTATGGAAAAAGATATTTTTCCTTTTTGGATGGTTATAATGGGTACAATCAGATAAAAATTGCCCCTAAAGATCAAGATAAGACCACTTTTACCTGTCCATGGGGAACATTTTCTTATTCAGTCTTGCCTTTTGGTCTATGCAATGCGCCAACAACATTTCAGAGAGCAGTAATTAGTATCTTTGTTGATATATCTCATGATTGTATGCAGATTTATATGGATGATTTCACTACCTATGGAGTCACATTTGAAGAAGCACTGGTGAATTTAGAAAAGGTATTGAAAAGGTGCAAGGAGAAAAATTTGTCTCTAAATAGTGAAAAGTGTTTTCTAATGATGGAGGAAGGTATTGTTCTAGGTCATCATATTTCAAAGAATGGAATTATGGTCGACCCTGCTAAAATTGAAGTTATTCTGAATTTACAAACTCCTACAAAACAAAAAGATGTCAGAAGTTTCCTTGGCCATGCAGGGTATTATAGAAGGTTTATAAAGGATTTCAGTAAAATTGTCAATCCACTTTATGCCTTGTTAACTAAGGATTCTCAATTCGAGTGGACAGAGGCCTATGAAAAATCCTTCCTACAACTAAAGGACTTGATTACTCAAGCCCCTGTTCTTCAAGGTCCAAAATGGAATTTTCTTTTTCACATACATACTGATGCCTCTGATTTTGGTATAGGAGCAATTTTAAGTCACAAAGAAAATTCAATTGAGCATGCTATCTACTTTATCAGCAAGAACCTTCAAGGTCCTGAGCTCATCTATACTGTTATAGAAAAGGAATTGCTCGCAGTAGTGTATGCTTTGAATAAATTTAGGAATTATGTCACAGGTTATCAGATATTCGTCCATACGGACCATGCAACAATCAAGTATCTGATGAACAAACCTGCCATCTCTGGTATATTGGAAAGATGGCTCCTGTTACAAGAATTTGACATTACAATTATTGACAAACCAGGAAGAGCTAATGTTGTAGCTGACTTTTTATCAAGACTTCAATCAACTACACCTATTGAACACGAGGTCATTGATGATAGGTTCCTAGATGAACACTTGTTTTCCATTGCTGCACATACACCATGGTATGCAAACATTGCCAGTTATCTAGCAGCAAATAGAATACCAGCTCATTTTTCTCCAAAAGAAAAGAAATTGTTAATAGAAAAAAATTTTAACTTTTCATGGATTGTAATTTGTCTATTTATACTGGACCTGATCAAGTAATGCGAAGATGTGTAGGAGAAGATGAGACTTATGATATCTTACATGCTTTCCATGATGAACCATGTGGGGGACATTTTGCAGCAAAAAGAACATCAATGAAGGTTCTTACAATAGGGTACTACTAGCCAACATTACACAAGGATGTTGTGGCCTATAAAAGGAAATGTGACAGATGCCAACGTATACGAAGACCGACCAAGTCAGATGAAATGCCACTATATCCATAGGTAATAGTCACCCCTTTTGATAAATGGGGGATGGATTTTGTGGGACCAATTGATCCACCATCAAATGGCAAGTCATATGTTCTAGTTTGCACGAACTATGTAACAAAGTGGGTTGAGGTAAAAGCTATGACTCATGCTCGGGATAACAAAGTTGCTGAGTTTTTGTATGAACAAATTTTCACGAGATTTGGAGTTCCTAAAGAGCTTGTAACTGATCAAGGAGCTTAGTTCACATCAAATCCGATAGCTGCACTAATGAATGACTATAAAATCAAACATAGGAAGTCCATCCCCTATCACCCTCAAGCCAATGGTCAGGCGGAGGTAACAAACAGAGAAATTGAGGTGATCCTAACAAAGACAGTGCAGATCCATAGAAAATATTGGAGCAATAGACTTCCTGAAGCAGTATGGGCCTATAGAACTACATGGAAGACAACAACTGGGTTTACACCTTTTGAGCTGCTTTATGAAAAAATAGCCATGTTGCCCATAGAATTTGAGCACAAAACCTTGAGGACAGCTCTTGAACTCAATATGGAAATATCTAAAGCATAGAAGGACCGTCTCCTATAGCTAAATGCTTTGGATGAAATGAGAAAAGCTGCCCTATAGCACACAGAAGCAATCCAACAGCAAAGGAAGAAATGACATAATCAACACATCAAAACCAAAAAAAATTATGCTGGTGATTGGGCTCTGTTATATGATTCCAGATATCAAGAAAACCAGGGTAAGCTCACAACACGCTGGTTTGGTCCCTATGAAGTTGAGAATGTGTTCGACAATGGAGTTATACAGCTGGTGACAATTGATCCAGTCCATTTCAAATTGCTAGTTAATGGCCACAGACTCTGGTTGTACCATAAACCAGTATCAAAGGAAGAATTCATGCAGCAGTTCATTCAAGTTCCTTCTGCTACTCTTCCTGCAGCTGAAGGCTTTAGCCTTTCTCCTGCAGCTTCATCGTAATTTTGAAAAAGCATGCTCATAATAAAGGTTTTCTTTTTAAAAGGAAACCATTTTTCTCCATCCTCATTTATTGCCCCCATCTCACTTCTTTATCTTCCATCCCATCCATTCATTCCATCCATTCATCTCATCCGCCCACATCACCCATCCACTTCATCCATCCACATCACCCTTAATTATGATCTAATTCCCAACTGTCAACTCATCCAGACGATGTCATCTTTCTTCACACGTACGTGCAAAGGTACACCATATCTTTTGTTATCGCATATTTGATTTATTTTATTCTATTCATTTACTGCTATGACAGTACCAGTCATTATTACCTGAATTCTGCCTATTCTTTAGTACATGTGAGGACACATGTCATACTCTTAGTAGGGGGTGGGGTAATCCACCTTTTAAAACCTGTCTTTTTGCCGCTGCCATAACTGCGCAAATAACCTTTCTTTATTATTTTTCTAGTACTTTCCAAATATGATCGCATGTCCTTCTTTATTGCATGTTTTTCTTGTAAATTATGATTAAAACTGCTTGTTCAAAAAGTTCATTTTTGGAAAAGAAAAGAAATGTGACGACACGACAGAAGAAAAACCAGAACATAAAGGGAAACAGAGAATTTGAATTTTCAGTAAGGAATTGAGTTCAGCTAGGGGAAAAATGTGAACATGGGTGGTCAGTTGGTGTGACATGAGCCTGTAGCTCATGAATTATTATTGCAAAATCCTCAAACAGTACACGCATTCAGCCTCTGTGGATGGTTAAACTACTTCTTGAGTTTAAATGCTTTTGATGAGGAGACTGCTAGAGAATTTTTTAGAACCCTTTCTGAAGGGGAAGCTACTGTGTGGGGTCTAACAGTTGTTGCAACTAAAGATAGAATTGCTGAAGTAACCAGGCTTCCAGCCATTGGAGAAAATTTTTCTTCAGATGCTGCCGCTGCAAGGGCTGAATTTTCAATGCCCACTGATGGACCTTTGGAAGTCTCCAAGCAAGGATGCAAGCGGGTATCGTTGCCTCCTCCTTATTCAGAATACACTGCTTACATAATCAGGTATTTAACTTGTGAAGGCCATTTCTCCTACCTGCATTCTTATAATTTCAAATTATTAAGTCATATGAGGCATGGGTTAGTTGTAAATGTTCTAAATTTTCTGCTAAAATTTTTAGAACAAGGTGCCCACGGAACCCAACAAGGGAAAGATAATTTTTTTGCTCACCATGGCCTTATCAAATTACTGATTGAACGCTCTTTGAGAGATGTCTCACCTCTTTTCTGGCAACAATTCGTTGGCCAAAAGAGCTTACAAATTCCACAAACCCCTAGGGTACTTACCCCACGGCCTTAGAAAAAGAAGAGAGAAATTGCATCTACCAATAGAACAAGGCAAGGGTCATCTACTTCTGTAGCACCTGGTCCTGCAGCTCTCACACCTGAATCCTCTGCTACGATACAAACTAGGTCTACCACTAGGAGAGAGAAGGGAAAAATAAAGGTAGGTGAGTCATCTGGGGAAGAACAAACCCGCGAGTCTGACTGTCGTACTCAGAAAAGGAAATGCTCTTCTCCTGCATCATCTTCCCCTGCAACTGTCTCTCCTACAGCAATACCTATTGCTAACACCAATTCACCATCATCCTCTAGCAGGGCTTAGCCCTCTAAGCAGACCAAAAAAAGGAAGGCTACCAGAACACCTCCTGTAGCTGCACCAGTGCCAAGAAGAGTTTCCACAAGGAAACAATATAAGAACTCCCCTACTTCACCTCAAACAGAGGTTATTGTAATTTCAGAAGGATCTGTAGGGTCTGAATTTGATATTTCTCAGAATGTATCCGAAAATGTTGCACAGAGTTCATTCGTTCCTGAAGAGGAACAAGGTGAGACAAAGGAAATGGAGCATAATGAGCAAGGGTTACCAAATCTTGATGACTTGGCTACTGCTGCTATGCAGTTTTCGGAGGAAGCACGGTCTTCTCCACTGCAGCGACAAGAATTCATCTTGCAGCAAGAGCAGGAACTGACTAAACAATTGAATGTGCCTAGTGAAGCTACATTTCACCCTACAACTTGTAAAGCCATTGTTGTTTATAAGATGTTTTTGATTGAGTTTCTGGAATATGTCAAAGCCAACTGGGAAACAGTTACATTGCAAACCCTGACTTTCTGACACATAGCCCAAACTGACATGCAACAAAGTCTATGGGAGGTAGAAAGGAAGAAACTGAAAAAGGAAATTGAAAGTTAGAAGCAGGAAATTGTTGAGTTGAAAGCAAAAATGGATGAAATGTTAAAAATAACTGGTCAGATTATGGAATGCAGACCACCACCTAGAGTTTATGCTCTATGCCTTAAGGAATAGTTCTTATGGTTCCAACTAATGAGAATTTCTAGAAATCAAGATCCTATACTTCACACTGCTAAAGAATTTTACGAGGCATACCAGGTAGCCCCTAGTTGGTTAAGAAATTCTCTATGTGAATTCTATTTACATGGCTTTTTAATTCCATTTGAAACAGAATGGAACCCTCTTCTATATATTGGTGATATCCATTTGAGATCATTTATGTCATGGGTAGCAAATGAAGCGAATTATGGCAGGCAATGGGAAATATATGAGGAAGCTGAGAGAAATGAGCCTGTTCCATTACGCTCTCAAAGTTCAAACCCCCATGCAATGTTGAAAGACTGGTTTGCTCTGACATATGGCATTAATAATATTACAGCCAGAGAGAAGATATTTGATCTCAAGAAATAGGTATATGATGAATTTTAGGCATAGCCATATTCGTTTTGGAAACTGTCATACACCAGAAGTGAGAAAAGGTGGGAGAGATTAACTGTTGGGCTAAGAAAATCAGAACCACACAGTCCCCTAAATTTCATAGCAGCTCTTAAACGATCAAGCAGATATATATACAGTTGGGACTTCAAAAGAGATTTGAACTGTGGTTGACATTGACATTCAGACCTCCTGTGCTAATGTGGCCCCTTTATCCTTATTAGGCTACCAATCTTAATGATGATTTAGAAGACCGTAGGTATGAAAGGTGTAAGGCTTTCAGAGGATTTTATTATAGGTTTGGAACTCCATTTCAGAGTCATGCAGCAACCACTAACTTCAGAGAAACCACCAGGAAAGTTAATGCTGGAGGACCAGCATTAGGCTAAGTAGGGGGCAGTGATGAGCCCAAAATGTGCTCATAGTTTGGATATTATGATGGACTTTTAATATCTTTACTTTTGTTATTCGTGGCTATTTAAACTCTTTTGAAACCTTTTATGGGGATATCCTATAGCAAAACATTTGCATATTCCTATAGCTTATTGTGTTGACTTGACTACATTTATTACCCTGTTGACTCCCTAAATGACTGGTATATCGCATATAGTTTTTGAATGATAAAATAGATTTAAATGTGTGATTAATGAATGGATATTATGTATGTGCCATACGCCTTTTCTTTCACATCTGTTACCTTTTGTTTCGCAGGTTGTTGAAGAATGATCGAGTCAAGCGTAGCCGATCTCGGCCTTGCAGTAAAGTCTATTTCCTGCACGACTTCGAGGAAGCTTCGGCGAAGACTCTTTGACCGAAACCTTTGGGAAATATTTTTAATGACAGTCAATCTAGAAAGAGTGGAGCACTAGATTCTCTCCGGATCAGGTTGAATGCATAAATTCATTTATGAAGTTTGTTCCTTGATTCTAGGATACACTTTACTTCCATGTCTTTCTTTGATAGGGTTAGTTAGTTAGTTGCTCTCTTGTTTTTAAATAAAGTGCTCCTCCTACGCGAGTGAGAAGGAGTTGATAGTTAGAATAAGATAGAACCATAGTGATAGAAAGATAGCAGATATCATGTAAGAGTCAGTATGATAATGAAAAGTAGGATCTGTTTAACAAGAGATAGAGTTTGTTGTTAGTTTATATCAACAAAGCAATGTATACCATTCTGTTTTCATGAATAAAGTTTGATGAAGTTCTGAGTTCAGCACCTGCGTAATCAGTAGATGCTTGCTAAGGGGGCCCACTTAGTAAGTATCTATAGCTAGTTGGTTAGCTGTTCTTTTCTGTTGATCTTCAGTTAGCTTTCATCTTTGAAGTTTTCATACAAACTCAGTCTTGTATTGCTCCTGCAGCATAGGGAATCCATCCCTGTGCCTGTTCCTGCAGCATAAGGCCAGTTCATAGTTTGTGTTTCAGTCGTAGTTGTTATGGTTTTTGTTTTAATCAAATCATAGTTGAGTTAAAGAACTTTGCATTACCTTCCTGTAGCATAGATAGAATTCCTTTCTAGTATTTATTTCTGCTAAGTTTTGACTGAAACTAGTTCTTAGTGCATATATTTTTCCGTGCCATTTAAAGTATACCTCCCCTGGTTTGACAAGTAAATGAACGTCCATAGAGAGATATTAGTCACCTATTGGAATGTCCAATTCCTAGGAAAGGTTTTACTATGATTTTCATATCCTTTTGTGGGCGCGACCGGTTACGATGATGATGCAAATGAGATGGTTTCAAGATCTACGTAGAATAACCAATTCTATATTATCATAAACAACCTAAATGATGATATTGTTGAAGATGCTATGATGCGATGATGCCTATATGATTATGCAATATATTTTTTATGCAAATCTATGATTTATGAGATGCTTAGACTAACAGATCTATATTATGATGATGTGCAGAATGCTGATGGTTTGTGGATGCAGGATGGATGCATTGGTGATGATGGTTAACTATTCATGAGGTGATGTTAGTGCGGAAAAGAAGAAAGAAGAAATGAGATGATGACAAGAGGATCCAACAAGTCCATGATCTTACAAGACTTTATTAGAGATGATGATGATGATGATAGATGATCATTTTCTTATCAAGGATTGGGATTTTAAAAGGGCTACTTACCTTATGTTTGATTACACATGTAGATACAATGCATCAAAGTATAAAGAACTAGGATGGCGTTGTACCTAGTGCGATGGAATTTGACTCAAAAAATAGATAGGAGTATTCTTGTTCACACTTGACATATGAAAACCTTGCTAGGATGTACCTAACAAAGCAAGTATTCACCAAGTTATATTACAAGAACATCCAACAATCACAGTAGACAAAAGATAATGATCGTTGCCCCATTCCTTTCTCTCTAAATCATTTTGAGTAGACATCATCAAGAGGTCATTGGAATGAGCACAAATAAGACAAATCAAAAGAAAATATCAAGTACACAAACAAGCCAATGTTCTTCATACCTCTAGCCAAAGGGATTTGTTTTGATAGGATAAAAATCCAAGTGATATCCTAAATGATGCCCATTGTCAAAATGATATATCCTAGGACATGCATTGTATAGGATGATGATGGGTTGATAGGCTATGGATATAAGGTTGACTGACATGTTTGAAAATGATCAAGAGTTTGATTTTTTGTTTAAAGGTTTGTTGTTTTAATTTTGATTTTGCATTTGAAGTTTGCTTTTGTTGATTGTTGTACTTGTTTCTGTTTATGTTGCCAAAGGATGAAGGTGATAATCAGTTTATTATGGACGATTGATTATTTTGAGTGAAAGCGAGATGAGATGGATGGATTTTTTCAAATATTTGGATTTTTTTTAGATTTTTGAAATGTCTTGAGGCTGTTTTTGGGTTTTCTTGAAATTTTGCAAATGTTTTGATTTTCCAAAATTTTAAATGTTTTCGGATTTTGTGAGATTTTATGAATATTTTTGGATTTTTTGTCTCGAGGGCTGATCAAAGATTAGCCTTCCTATGTTTAAGATCAGAGACGGCGTAGTTCAGATACCATGTTTCTGATGTTTTTCTGACTTTTTGAGTGTTTTTGGATTTTTGATATGTTTTGAATGTTTTTGGATTTTTTGATGTTTTGATGATTTGGATGTGTGTGATGATATCAGTGCTCTATTTTGGGATTTTTTTAAAAAAAAGGCTAAGGTTGATTGATCAGATCAATGGATTGATGATGATAACATTGTTAAGGATACACACCAATGCAAGGATTTGATTGATTAAGATTGATGACGATAACATTGTTGAAGATGAACAACAATGCAAGGATTGATTGATCAGGATTAATGATGATAACATTATTGATGATGCAAAAAAATGCAAGGATAGTGTTAAGCAACACAAGGATTGGGAAGGATATCCCAAGATGACGAGAGATTGATTGGATTCGATTGATTAGGATTTTGAAGCTTGATTTGGAACAAAATTGTTTTGAATGTTTTGATGTGATGTTTGAAGTGAAAATTAGATGCGATTGATAGTGATTGTTTGGATTGGTGTTTGATGAAAGATGTTCAGCGTGATAAGGAATGTCTTCTCGTCAAAATATGCCATGGGCTAGTGCTTTGGAATCTTTCTCACAAATGTTTTGACCAATTTGATTTCACGTTTTCCAATGTTTAGATCATGAAATAAGTTGGAAGATATAGATCAATATTTATTCCTAAAGCAAGATGTAAATTTCCACCCTTAGTGTCTAGCAATGTAGGGAATGTCGTGGGTGGATGATCGGATAGGTGTATGGATGGATGGATATGTCAAGCATGCAAAGAATGCCAAGGATTATCTTGTGATAAGATAAGGTGTTCAAACAAAGGATGCTCATTTGGATAGTGTTTCATGGCTTAGATAATGTTGGATAGGATATGATCAATGAAAATGACCCATGTCAAGATGTTTACCATAAGCAAGTGTAAAGTTTGTACCAAACCTTTTCAAGATCAAGATAACTTGGACTATGAATGTAGATGGATGAAAACTAGATTGGATAAATGGTTCATGGATGAATGGATTTATTATGGATAAAATGGATGGAATACTGGATTTATTGTGCATGGGATGAGATGCTTTCTCCTGAAGTGGCACACATTGATGCTTGATTCTACACATGATGTCTATTTGCTAGGTTTTCATCATATTACCTATCCAAAGCACTACCTATGCGGTTTTCACTAGAGGAAATTTTTTTTCTTTACTATTTTCACTCCTTTTTCTGATTTTTTTTGGATTTTTTTATTTTTATTTTTTTTAATTTTTTTGAAAGAGTTTAAGCTCATGTCGAACCACCTTGTGGTGTTGATGTAGACACTTATTTCATAATGTTCCATCGATATCCTACTTGAAGAAGCTATTTTTCCAAGATACATGCACTTGAATACAAATTCTGAGATTTTCGATATGCTTTGTTGATACTAGAGTTGACTTTGTCTTTGTGTGCACATCACGATAGAGTGCCTTCTAAATCCTTATGATGAAGGGTCATTACCAATACATGGTCAATGTGAGAATTGGATATTATGCGTGGAGGCGTGGATGGAGTGTGTTTAGGAATAAATATGGATTGGTTGACAACTTGGAATCTTTGACTCTCCAAACTTGGGAAGATGAGCAATGATGGGAGGATATGAAAGTGTGCATGGAATTAGGACCAACTGCTTGATACACTTTCTACGTTGCTTGAAAATCCTACTTTTCCTTTTTTGGACAGCTTTGACGGACACTTTTCCCTTTTTTATTTTTCACCATAGTTTCTTCGACTAATGGAGTTTGATAAGGATAATTTTTTTTTGGTATCCACTTATATTTTATTTTTCCATTTTTTTTCTTAGATTCTTTGTCTTTGATGATATTCTTCTGATGCAGAGGAAAAGGAAGAAACAACAATACTTCAAACAATTCTCATTCAATCCCTTACGGAATTCACTTCAATTTCTTTGAATTTCTTCATGGCTACAAAGCCCAACTCTCCAAACATGACCCTAAACCTTTATAAAACTCAAACCAGACCTTTATAAATCTTCAAAATCATCATTTTGATAGAAATAAACCAATTACACAACCTTATTTCTCTATTTTATCAGATTTACCAATTATTTGCACCAAAAACTCAAATTTTGCTTGAAGGGAATCAAAACACTAAATCGGCTGTAATTTTCAAACCAGATTGAATCTCAAAAAAATAAATACATTTTTGAGCACCCATTTCGTCCATTAAAAACATATCTCATTTGTAGGTACACTTTTTGTGGAACACAAGCTTGCTGTCCGGACTTCTTGGATACAAATTAGATTGAAATAACCAGATATGCATGAAAACAATCACTTATAACTTTCACATATCAACAAATTAATCCAATCACTCTAGTGAGACTTTATAGGATATCATTATGGACATTTTTTCCAATTTTTACAAAAATCCAACTGTTAAATTTTGAGAAACACAAATTTTACTTAAAACTATTACCCTAGATTAGGATTTAGACAGTTTTGAGAAAAATGATTGTATCTTCCACAAATCTTAACTAAAATGCATGAAATCAATTTGAAAAGGAAGGTGATTGATTTATATTCAACTTACAACCAGTTTTGAGCCATTAAAAGTCCGTACAAATCCGTACACAAGCTTGAAACAGTCAAATTTCTGGAAAATATGCATAAAAATAGAGTTTTTTCATTGTTTTCTTCAACGTATCAATCACCAACGACCACAAAATGATTCCAAAAGCCTTTTTAAAGTAACTTACAACATATTTACTCAGTTTTTAACTTCCTAACTACCCTCAACCAACTAAAACCTCATTATCCCTTTAATGTTGCTTTTAGGCAACTTTTACACTTTGATTGCAATAATTGTTGACATCATTGCATTTTTTTTGAAAATTACTTTTAAATGACTTCTAAAAATGAAAAAAATGAAATCATTTACAAAATATAATCATGGTGAAGGTTCTCCTGCACCAAACTCCCCACCAAAAAGATTTCAAGTCCACTTGAAAGTGTTGTTGCCAACAAAATTTCCTTCTTGAGATGCCCTGCCACTAATCTACTTCTTATCACCTTCATTTTCACTTTTGGTTTAAATTTTTCCATGCAAATTAGTGGTCTACTATGCTTCCCCTTTGAAATCATATGCCTTACTTCTTCATACATCTCAAAACCATGCTTCTCCCTTTGTCCTTTAATCTGCAAACAATCCTTTGTCCAAAGCATTAGTAACATAATGAAATGAAACAAATTGTCTATCATAATACCTCCATCACTTTTCAATTCCTTGCAAACCTCTATGAATAATTCATCCATGATCATTCCCTTAACCAACTCAATGTCCTCAACCTCTGGAATCAGATATATGCTCTTGATCTTCTCTTCATCTTCATGACTTGGATTATCTGCAACTTCTTCTTCAATAAAGTATTCCCTTGCATCTTCGAAGGATTCTTGTTCTTTCATTCTGATTTCCCTTCTCTTTTTTATTATCTTGTGAATAGGCCATTAAACTTGCTTGTGTATTTTCAAGTGCCAACTCATTAAGTGCTTCATCTGTTGTTCTATCTTCTTTATGGATTTTAGGAACTCTCTATCCATCCTTTGCATCTCTTGTTTAATCTCAACAATCTCTTTATCAAACTTGGATTGTCTCTTCTTCTTCTTTCTCTCTTCCTCTACTTGCAAATTCTTTCTCAAGTTCTCAATCCTCTCAAGCAAGATTCCTCCTTGCTTCACAACTCACTTTCCTGCAAACAACCAATAAACCACAACTACAAACCACAAACCGCAACCAACTTGTCAACCCATATCTTTCCTGGGCTCTAATACCAATTTGATGCAGAGGAAAAGGAAGAAACAACAATACTTCAAACAATTCTAATTCAATCCCTTACGAAAATCACTTCAATTTCTTTGAATTTCTTCATAGCTACAAAGCCCAACTCTCCAAACTTGACCCTAAACCTTTATAAAACTCAAACCAGACCTTCATACATCTTCAAAATCATCATTTTGATGGAAATAAACTAATTACACAACCTTATTTCTCTGTTTTATCAGATTTATCAATTATTTGCACCAAAAATTCAAATTTTGCTTGAAAGGAATCAAAACACTAAATTGGGTGTAATTTTCAAACCAGATTGAATCTCAAAAAAAAAAATACATTTTTGAGCACCCATTTCATCCATTAAAAACATATCTCATTTGTAGGTACGCTTGTTGTGGAACACAGGCTTGCTGTTTGGACTTCTTTGTTACAAATTAGATTGAAATAACTAGATATGCATGCAAACAGTCACTTATAACTTTCACATATCAACAAATAGTCACTTGAAATAACTAGATATGCATGAAAACAGTCACTTCATAGGATATCATTACAGACATTTTTTCCAATTTTGAGCAAAATCCAATGGTTAAATTTTGAGAAACATGAATTTTACTGAAAACTATTACCCTAGATTAGGATTTAGACAATTTTGAGAAAAATGATTGTATCTTCCACAAATCTTAACTAAAATGCATGAAATCAATTTGAAAAGGAAGGTGATTGATTTATATTCAACTTACAACCAGTTTGGAGCCATTAAAAGTCTGTACAAATTCGTACACAAGCCTTAAACAGTCAAATTTCTGGAAAATATGCATAAAAATAGAGTTTTTTCATTGTTTTCTTAAAGGTATCAATCACCAACGACCACAAAATGATTCCAAAAGCCTTTTTAAAGGAACTTACAACACATTTACTCAATTTTTAACTTCCTAACTACCCTCAACCAACTAAAACCTCATTAGCCCTTTAATGTTGCTTTTAGGCAACTTTTACACTTTGATTGCAATAATTGTTGACATCATTACATTATTTTTGAAAATTACTTTTAAATGACTTCTACAAATGAAAAAAATGAAATCATTTACAAAATATAATCATGGTGAAGGTGCTCCTGCACCAACGTTTTAGAGCATTTGGAGTGATATGAAAGTGTGCATGGAATTAGGACCAACTGCGTGATACACTTTGTACATTGCTTGAAAATCCTGCTTTTGCTTTTTTGGACAGCTTTGACGGATACTTTTCCCTTTTTTATTTTTCCCCATAGTTTCTTTGACTAATGGAGTTTGATAAGGATAATTTTTCTTTGGTATCTACTTATATTTTATTTTTCCATTTTTTTTCTTAGATTCTTTGTCTTTGATGATATTCTTCTTGCTTTGATTCAAATCCTTCTTTCAATGTTGGTCCCAATTCATGGATGGGGTGATGGGTGGATGAATATTTGTGGCATGGCTAGTTGTAGGATTGGCATTGATTTCATCATAAGGATTCTTCGTTCTTCCTATGTTGACGTTTGCTTGAGACGAAGTTTCCCCCAGTATTGTGGAAGTAGTACCTTCATGCTTTGATTCTGCCTATTCTAAGAGCTCTTGTTTAGAATGTATTCTCTAATAAATGACCATTGTAGGTGATTTTATTGGAATTTTCTTCCTTAGGCTCACATTTGGAGATTTCATAAATTCAAGATGAGACTAAGTCAGTAGCAAGGGAATATTAGTCCTCCCAAGGGTATTTTTTAGACATTCTTTCAGATTTTGTTCTGACATCTAAAGATTTCACATTTCCACCAAAAAGAAACAGTGGGACTAAGACAATAGTAAGGGTGTCTTATTCCTCCCTAGCATATTTTGACAACATTTTTGCATTTCTAGAATCCTCGTCACATTTCCATACTTCCCAGGTACACACATCATAACTTTATGTTGCTTAATTTCATCATTTACACTCATTATTTAGCTTGCATTACTAGGTTTTTTGAGTTGAATGTTAAGTTGTCTTCCATGTTGTGAATTGAATCACCTTTGGGGCTAATAGTCAATCTAATTGACATTCTTGAATGACCTAAAGAGAATAGTGGCATTTTACTACCTATTTTATTTATGGTTCATTTTGGTGAACCGAACACTTTAGAGCATTCATTTTATGATTTGGAGTCCACTAAAATCCTAGATCTAGGTTGCATTCATTCTTGCATTCATTCTTGCATTGCATCTTGCATTAGTGAAAGTGCATCTAGGGTTTCTCATATTTGCATTAGTTAAAGTGCATATAGGTTGCATTTTTGCTTTCTTTCATCATCTTATCTCATTGAAAAACTAAAAAACTGCATTTTCAATCATCCTAATTGCATTTAGAAACATTTTTATTGCATTCAAAATTGTAAAAAATGCATTCAATTGCTTTTCACTAGTCACTTTTTCTTGCATTCATTTGCACACTTTTCTATTTCTAAACAGCAAGTCCCTGGGTAGGCAACCTGGGAAAACTATTATCAACTCATATTTTGCTATTTTTCTAGAAAAAACATTTAATGGGACTAAAATTCCCTTTCTGGCATCTTAGTCCCTCTCCAGGATTTTAGCTCATAACTTTTTCTTATTTTTTTGCATTTTGTTCCCATTTTCGGAACCTCCAAATTTCATTAGCAGGACCAAGATGCCCTTGTTAATGTCTTAGTCCCTGTGGAGTTTGAGGTTGCAATTTTAGGGTTAAATGGTGAATTTTTGTGCTTCTGTTTGTTGTAGTTACTCTACTATTTTAGTCTGCCAATTTATTATTTCTTGCATTTCCATAGTCCATGTTTACACTGATTGATAAAGATAGATTATTGCACTTTCATTTTGTTACTTGTAGAATTTATTTTACATTCATTAGAAATAAAAAAATAAAAAAAATTGGTTAACCTTAGCATATCATTTAAACCCTTTAGTAGAGATGACATTGACATGTTAGATGAATCCCTCAACAAATTCATCTCACCTAGTTCATCCACTAAATCTTTGAAACAAGACGATGCAAGCATCGAAAATCATGATAATCATAATTGTTCTTCTCCTGGTATCTCTCCCATTGGTGCCAACGGTATATTGGTGAAAGAAAATACAATCATTGAAGATCTGTGAAATTCTTGTTTGTCTTCCTCCCCCAAGGTGGAAAGATATTATGATACATGAAGTTGAAATCATGGCCACTACTTTACCTAGTCTCCATTCATCTCCCAACACCTCCCCTACTTGTCAAAATTCTTTAGTGAATAAGGATACAATCGTGAATGATCATGAAAAACACATTTGTGTGGAGGATATGTTGATATTAAGAGATCCAATAATTGAGAGCTATGACAATCCTACCTCTCCTATTTGGGAAGACATTATAGGACATGGGCATATCTTTTCTAGACATGATGAAGATAATTTAGTGTTAGAAGATATCCTTATTAAGAATCATGAGAATCTTGTCCCTCCCTTTACTAATGCCCCTTCCATTTGGGAAGACCTATTTGAACAAAAAATTCCAATCATCGATAACCATGAAACTCATAGTTATCCTTCTCTTGATTCCTCCCCTTTTTGTGATGAATTTTCTTTACAAAATCTAACCACGAAATGTGATGAACATTTTACAAGCTCTCCTACTAGGGTATATAGTAGGGCACAAGAGAATGAGACCCTATAAAATAAGAATTAAATCACGAACAATCATGACGATCACACTTGTTCTTCTCCTACTATCTCTATTATTGCTAAAAAATATACTTTGATGTTAGAATATACAATCGATGAAAGTCATGAGAATCGTATGTGTCTATCTTCCCCTTGGGAAAACATTATAGAACTAGATAATAACATCATTGATAAACAAGAAAACCCAACCATTGATGAGTCCCCTACTTGTGATGAAGTTATTTCAGAAGAACCAAATATTTAATGTCATGAACATCTAGTTTGTAAGTCTCCTAAAAACTCTCCTGCTAGGGAGAATATCATGGTGCAAGAAAATGACAACATTGACACACTTGTTTCAAACAATAGCAATATGGTTTCCTTAGATGAAGATGATGAAGTGAACTTAGACTCCACTTCACTAGGAGATCATGAAATTAATCATAAGGCCTTCAAAATTATGAACATTAGATATCTCCTCACACCAATCACCCATGTCGACCCGTACAGAATAAACAAAGAGAAAATCAAATGGAACAAGCCAGAAAGTTATTGTAAGAGGATTCAAAAACCTTTAATTTCATTTCTAAATCCATGGGGGAATACATGATCATCACAAAAGAATCTAAAAAGGGAAGAGAAAGAGAGGTAATGGCAAAAACATTCACTTCAACCACTTTAGAAGAAAGAACAACACACATGACAAAATCTAAATATGAACAATCACCTAATCCAAAAAGAGTAAAAAAGCTCTATGGAAGAGGTTATGCAATTTTGAAATAGCTTGGGTATAGTTAAAAAGGATGTGGTGCTAGAGAGCAAGGTATCCATATCCCCATAGAGCCTAATACGTAAGAAACGACTAAAGGTCTTGGTTATTATCCCTCGAAAGAAATAAACAAGCCTTCATTCGATGTCAACACTATTTCACAAGATTCTTCCAAGACAACATTAACTTTGATGCATCTTAAACTGATAAATATCTCATTAAATATGTATCAAGTTGAAACTTTGTTTACTCACCATAATAAATAACCTTATTTGTTGCTCCTTGCCATGTAATAGTTGTAGGATCATAGTATACTCACTATTGCATGTTTTACAAGCATATTGAAACTAATCTCCCTTTTGCAAGGAGAAGCATATCATCATCCATTCCAGGCTCACCCTTGTCCTACACTAAGTGGGGGAAATGGGTTGGATATCCTTGTCCTTCTATGTCACTTGTCTTTGCCTCTTTTGGCTAGTTGACCACCTTTTATGTACATATAAGAGCAAGCTTGGGATGTGAATGATATGCCTTATGTTGGCTCACTTGTGACATACTTATTTGTGACATAGCTTATTGGAAACAAATGACTTGGCATAGTTCTTTCTAAGTAAGCTCTCATGTCTTCTTCTATTTTAAATCAATTGCTCATAGCAATGGTGTTAGCAACCGCTTTAAAGTGGGGGCATACATCGACACTTATGTTTCATTGTGTAATTTTATTTCTTCCTATGATGTGTTCTTGTCTTGGTGTTGTCATTTGGTTTGATTTCCTTTGAGAGCATGATATTTGTTTGACTTGTCCTCTCTTGGAGACATTGAGCACAATTTTCCCTAAGATGAGACCTCACATGAATTTAAAAGAAAAATCCCGTTGAACATCACTATCTCTTGTTACATTTGTGTACCTTATTAAAGTCATGGAGGTATTGTGAGCATGTGTTTTATTTTTTACCTTATTAAATTCATGGAGGTATGGCTTTGATATGGTCCCCTGGGCTCACCTAGTGAACAACTAGCTTCACTAGCCCTTGTTAACATGTGTTTTCTTTTGTACCTTATTAAATTCATGGAGGTATGGCTTTGATATGGTCCCCTGGGCTCACCTAGTGAACAACTAGTTTCACTAGCCCTTGTTAGCATGTGTTTTCCTTTTTACCTTATTAAATTCATGGAGGTATGGTTTGATATGGTCCCCTGGGGCTCACCTAGTGAACAACTAGCTTCACTAGCCCTTGTGAGCATGCATTTTATTTTGTACCTTATTAAATTCATGGAGGTATGGCTTTGATATGGTCCCCTAGGGCTCACCTAGTGAACAAATAGCTTCACTAGCCCTTGTGAGTGTGTATTTTCTCTTTTGTCCTTATTAAAGTCATGGAGGTGTGGCTTTGATATGGTCCCCTGGGGCTCACCTAGTGGACAACTAGCTTCACTAGCCCTTGTGAGTGTGAATTTTTTTTGCATAGTGGACAAAACATTCCACTTGTAAACCTATTTTAGACAAAGAGCCCAGACCTAATCCATAGTGCATTGGATGACCGGCTGAAGGTTGATCTGTTGCATTTTTTATTTTCAATTTTCTCCTTTTTCTATCTTTGATGGTGTATGTTTGTGATCTAGTTATGGCTTCATATATCATCCACAAGTATCTTCCTTTATTCCTATGTTAGTTTGTCATAGGGTCTTGATCTTGGAGGATTGGCTACCCTCTTGGTTATTGTCATGATATCTTACTAACATTGGTACATTTGAACCCCTCTTGATTGCATAGTTGACTTCTTTAGTGTGAGTTTGAAGCAAGTTCATCCTTCCACTAAAGTGGGGGCTAAATTTACTGTAGGAAGATGCATACCCTTGCATTTTCACACTTTTTTGTGATTTCCTTGCTTTATTTATCCCTATTTATGTCTTAATTGGTCCTATTTTTCATCCACAAGCCTAATAAATTATATATGTTTATGGCTAATCCCGACAATCATCAAAGGGGAAATGATAATTTAATGATTCTAGCTATGTGTCCCTAATTTTTGGGTTGGGACTAATATTCCACCTAGGGAATATTTGTCCCCAAAGGTCTTGGGACCCTCTTTTCAAAGGCACATTAAATGGGCCCCTTTTTGGAGTTTGTGCCCCGAGTTTCATGCCTCGGGACTAAGATGCCACCTAGGACATCTTAGTCCCCCTTAGGTTATTTTTGGGATTTAATTTCAAATCTTGGTGGGATTTAGCCTCGTTTAATTAATGAATTCATATGTCATCTTCTTGTGGTGTAATTTTGGGATATTAAGAATAGATAAGTATAAATACAAGGTTAATTATCTCATATTTTCATACCTAGCAATCTAACAAGCAATCAAGTGATCAAGAATTTTGTGAGAGCATTCAAAATAAATTCATCAAGCATTTGGAGCCATCATCAAGATTCAAGAATCATGTCAAGATCTTCTTGTATCATGTGTGTTTTTGAGCTAACATTTGTGATGTAGGGATTTGATTCAAGTAGGCAATTCAAGTCAAGATCTATCAAATATTCCTTTGATTCAAGATCCACATTCAAGCTAGCCATTTCACACAAGTTTTTAGATTTCATAACAAGGGTTTCGTTAGTTGTAACATTGCATGTTGTTCAATCATCATTTCCTTCCGTTACTATATTTCATTTGAAGGTTTAATTACCAACAAGGGGTTTGACCAAGGCAAACCCCCATTTACTAACAATCAACAAGTTTTTCCTGTCTTGCATCTTTGTGATTGCAGATTTAGGTTGAAGACTTGAAGATCATTTAGAGTGCAAAGTTCCAAAAATGAAAAAGTTGCATTGAAAAGTTTTCATCTTCACAGAAACTCACCTACAGGTTAGATTTGGAAGTTACAGGACATAAGATCTGAGAAGAAGGAAGTGCAAATATTGAGCCTCAAGATCACATTTGGATATTTTAAAAATTCAATATGAGACTAAGTTGGCAGTAAGGGCATCTTCGTCCTGTTCCACAGAAAAATGGTCCCTTATCATTTTCATGGTCTTTTAGGCCTTTCTTCACGATGTTTGGTCTATTTTTCTCTGATTTATTGATGTAATGTGGCTTGAACATGCACATTTAGGTCCTTAAAATTCAAATTATTACATTGTTTGAGGGTTTTGTGAAATGTTGTAACACATTTCTACACTTTTCTAGACTCTATTCATTACAATTCACTTAAAAAATCACCTTTTCGTCACTTATCAAGTCCTATTTTGATGTTTTGTAAAGTCTTGTAACAATATTTCACACTTTTCTAGGAATAATTTCACTATTTACATCTTTCTTATGCTTTATTTGACCCCTTTATGCCCTTATAAGGCTTAATAAAGTGTATTTTTGAATATAAACCTGACAAATAACATTAAATGTGACTTAATTCCTGACACCCATTTTCAAGCCTAAGGTGGGACCCATTCACCATGGGCATCGAAGGAGTCCCTCTTGGCTCTAAATTCAAAATATTTCAATTTTCTTTTCAGCTTTTTATTCAAAATTACTTGATGTCAGCTTATGATGAGGTATCAATGGGTTACTAAGGCACAAGAATGTATAAATAAGTGTTTTTCTCCTTATTTTACATCTCCTACAATATTTTAACTCATTCAAGCATTCGACTAGCATTTGAGCACTTTGCATCCTATAATCAAGCATCAATCAAGCATTCAAGAGCAACAATTGACCTATCTTTATATTTTCTTCAACAAGGGTTTGGTAAGTTGATAACATTTGCATGTTATTTGTTTATCATTCTCCTCCATTTCATTATTTCATTAAGGGTTTGATTACTAGAGTGGGATTTGACCAAGGAAAATCCCTATATCATAACCCTTAACCATTTTTCTCCTTTTGTATGTGTGTTTGTAGACTTGTGTATGCAGATTTAACAATCATTTTTTGTGTTGAAAAGTGGACAAGAAGTAAAAAAAGTGTTTCAAGTCAACATCATATTATTTCAACCTTGGAGAAGACATTATGTCTATTTTCTATAGATTCAACTTTGGCAACCCGACAAGCAGACAATCTCAGATCTAGTGCTATAGAATTGTACCCTGATTTCTCAAAATTTTGGGAGAGGAATGATTTGCCATTAGTGGAAAATGAGTCCCACCTTAAGGATGGAAATCTATGTTTTGTCAGATTCTGGATCCCGACACTTAGAAACCTATTGTTGACAGTTTTCATTAGAAGCAGGACTAAGTCACCATCAGTGGCGAATGAGACCCACTGGTGATTTTCTATGATTTCAAACAACATTCAAAAGATTCTAGATTCTCCAATCTCTACCCAAGTACACTCTGATTCAGCCTCTTTCTATTTTGTTTTGCATTTGTTCATTCATAGTTCATTGTTTGCAAACATCATTGTGTTTTACAACATTGCATAAATGTTGGGATAAGGTGCCATTAACCTTGTAAATCCCAATATTGTATTTATTCCATTTATTATTTTTAATTTGTAATTACCCATAAGGGATGAATAAGTTTCACCAGCAGTTTATTACAGAGTTACTTTTACTGCTCAAGGAATCTAGGTAAATAGTAAATGAGGTGAGGTGGAGAATCTTGGTGCCTATATTTGGGAAATGTATTTCTGGGCTATTATGACACATGTCATAAGTTTGTAAGAGCATCTATGAAAACTTACAACTATCATAAGGTGTAAGAGATTCTATGACAACATATGACAGCTATTATTGTCTTGTAAGTTCCTATTCTTGGTTCTAGGCGCCTATATTGGGAAGATGCCTATGACAAGTGTAATGGAATATGTAAGAAGATGATTTTGGTGTATCCCATGATATTAATATTGTATTTTATCATCAACGCTATTATCATCAATGCTATGGTGGAAAAGTTAGAAAAAAATCAAAAGGGCTCACTGGTTATGGACTTGGATGCAGACAGAGGTTGTAGCAGATCTGTTGTTGAAGGGATTTCTACTCGAACCCAGGATAATACAAAGAGGAAGGCCCCTGCTTCTCCACACATGGTTTAAATTCTCAAGCAGGGGTTACAGGATATGAGTGAAGCTGAAAAGGAAGCCGAGGAGTTGATGAACACCTTGGAGTAGTGTTGATGTGGTCATTTTTGGCTTTTTGGCAATCCTTTTTTTGGACCCTGTTGTCTCTTTTTGCTGTCGTTTCCTTTTTGGGACAGCTGTCTGTTTGATCAGACTTCTTATGCTCTATCTTTGTTTGTTTTAACTTTGTGGTTTCAGGTCCCTGTAAAACCTATTTTTTCCTTTTCAAAAAATATTGGATTTTATCCATCTCCCATGAATTCCTTTGGTGGGTACTCATTTTGTATAAATATGAGACTTGAGAGTGAATTTTGTGAGTGAGAGTGTAACAAGAGTAATAGGGTGTTGCATGATTGAAGACTCAAGAGGAGACTGGAAGTGGATGTATTGTAATCTTGTTTTGAAGATAATACAACTTGGGCCTCTCTTCTTGGTGGAGTTTTTTCCCGCAAGGGTTTCTCCACGTAAACACTGTGTTATGTGTTTATTCTTTTGTTCCATTGCTACCTTGTGTTGTGAAATATTGATTCTTATGTTGCTGATTTGTGCCTCTTTGTTGCTGCTATCTTATGGTGATGTTATTGCTATTATAAGTTCATCTAAGGTGGTTTTATCAAGCATGTTAGAGTGGCTGATTTTAGCATCATAAAGAAGTTGAATCTCTTCATGGTATTTCAAGGTTTAAGAAAAGTGATTTACAGATTTGCATACAATTTTTAGATTTCTATATTGTAGTAGTCAAAGCCATGTATCTCACCAATTGGTATCATATCTTGGTGATTTGGTGCTAAACAATTGGATTTGAGATTTTTCATTTATTCCAACAATTGGTATCAGAGCTTAAGGTTGTTCCATGGCTTGCATGTGCTTGTATGTGCTTGCATGTTTTTGCATGAGTTGCATGTACTTGCATGTTGCTTCCATGAGCTTGCATGTGTTTGCATGTGAGTTGCATGTACTTGCATGGACTTGCATGTTGCTTGCATGTGCTTCCATGTGATGGATTCATGGTAATTTGCTTCTGGGTATTCCTTTTTTTTTTTTGAACTTAGCTTGTAAAGCTTGTGAATCTGTTGGAAGGAATCATAGAATGTTGGAGGTTTTTTGGGCTGCAGTGGATGTTCTGTATGTTGACATTGCTTTGAAAATTTGTGAGATTGGAAGCCATGGTATCTAACTCTCCGATGGATATTGTCAATGAGATACACAGTGGGCTCTTGAGGCTCAGGGTTATGTATCTTCATGGAGTTGATCTCGTGGTAGTGATCTAGAGCTTCGGTTTGGAAATATGTGAGTATTCTCTTGCATGGTGGTTATGTTCCTTTACCTTGTGGTCATGTGAAGTGAATGGGTTTTCATGTTGGGTGGTTGATTTTGGTGCCCTAGTTACATGGAAGAACATTTATTTTTTGGACTATAGTATGGAGTGCTTATGTTGGTTTCATGGGTTTAGCCCTTGGTTACATGAAAGCATTGGATGATTTGCCACTAGTTGCATGTGGGTTGTGGAGTTGGTATTTTAGTGATAAGGAAACTCCTGGACAACCTGGTTCCTCCTTTTTTCATATTCATGTTATTTTGGATATGTAGGTTTTACAGTTTTCTTGTTACAAAAAGCTGTGGATTTGTAGATTTGTGATATTTCATTCTTTCAGATGACATGTATGGTGTGAATATCTGGATATTTAAGTGATTTCAAATTTACAGAGAGATGGTTTTGCAGGTTTTACATGTTAACAAAAATCTGTGGTTTGTAGATCTGTGGAAAGATTGTATTTAGACTCTTAGAGTATTCTGGATGGAAACAATTTTAGATTTGCAGGGCTGCTTGATGGGTTCTTATGATCTATGGATACTTTTATGTGGATTTGTTTGGAAAATCAGGTCTACCGTTGATCCTAGTGTTTGAGTCTTGGAAATCTACATGTTATTTCTTGGCTACTTCTATTTTGCATGTTACTGATGTGGGGTTGAATCTATTTTTCAGTTATTTGAGATTGGAGCACTGACCATGTTTTTCTCCTTTGAGATATTTCATGAGTGCAGATCTTGTAAATTGTCTGATGAGGATTGTATTTGGTTGGTCACCTTGATTGCATTGGTATGTTTATTGTAGTAAGATAGAAGGATGGTTTAGAGTACTTGATATAGTTATTCATTAGAATCTATAACAGTAAGTTATGGTGCATGAAAAGCTCTGTTCACTTTTAGTGGAGTTTTGGTAATGATGTTTGTCATGATACCATGTATACAACTTTGTATCACTTTCAGTGGGAGTTTTGTGCTATTACAGTGTGTTCTATCTTCTTGGTTTGGAGATTATAGTTCTCTTGACCTTTTGGGAGTTGTGTTGTATACAATGGATTCTTTGATTGTGTTGAGGCCATGGATGATCTTCATTTAGGAGATGGTTATCACGATGTCATGGATAGCTTGGTTACATGTTTCAGTGGGAGCTTTTGACAGTGATGGTTTGATGTTTATCTTGTTGCCATGTATAGCTCGATATCACAGTTAGGAGGAGCTTTGGTAGGATATGGTTATCTTCATGTGATTTGAAGAGGTTTTTGTTGATGGTGTTTTTATGCACTTCTCAACACAGGCAATGCGTAGGTGCACTACCTCTCTTGAAAGACAATCTTCCACAACCGGATTGCAGAACACTATCCCAAGGTCTCTCGGATGTCAGGTCATGACAGTGCTTAGATACCTCAATAATTGATGTGATTTGCTGGAATCACAAGGCGGCCTTACGGGAATACAAAGTGTGGATGTGAAACACGAAGTAGGATCTTCAAAAAGGGAGTTCTTAGCATGAAAGCATTCAGGTGTTGGCTGCAGGTTCAAACAGCAATCTTGAACTCCATCTAGTTGTTAGATTCAGCTTTATAAGGTATAATGAACCTTGGTGTTGTTCAATTCCTAAAGAAAGTGAAAAGAGCGAAGGAGAAGGAAAGTTCCTAAGCCTAAAGCTTGCTGCGAACAGTGATAATGGAGTCCCTGCAATGGACAATTCCTTCAAACAATCTCCCACTTAACCAGAAATTTCACAATATCATGGGAGTTGTGCAATCTTCTAAGGGCTGCAGATTTTTATCCTTCATCCACCACATACATGCATGAACTAAAGATAAGTGTTTGAGGCAGCTTAAATCAGGTCCAGGCTAACTTTGCAAAGCTGTCTACCTTCAGCAAACAGCAAAAAGTATGGACTAAGGAGTTATCAACAAAGCAGGAATTTTCATGAACAGCCAACAGCATTCCTAAGATTATCAAAGTAACATGAACAGCTAACTAAACAACAAATAGATCCTAGTTAAACATATAAGGTTGGAGAAATGAATCAATTAACATGAGATAAAACAAGGAAATGCATCAAGTCAATGCTATTTCTCATATATTTCAGCAGCATGTCTTTACAACAACTCAACTCTCACTTTGCAAATGAGGGGAGTCCTCTATTTATAGTGTTTCAAAAGTTAAATGAATGGCCAAGATTCATTACAATTGTGTGGCCAAGATTCATTACAAAATAGGGTTTCACCTACCCCCAAATAGATTTACAATTTTAAAACATATTCTGTCTTTTCCCTACTTTGTCATCTAGTGGATGACACTATTTGCATTTTCGTCCTGTAGCTGATTGTTGTTCCTTTGGCTGTAGCTACCTTTTTGGGAGGTCTTTTTCTTTGGCTGGGCTGTCTGGTTGCTCCTCGGAGGCTGCGTGATCAATCTACTTGAGGATGATGGCCTGGAGCTTGTCTATTTCGAGGATTTCACACTTCAACGTCTGGTAGCTCCATTCTTTGGCGTTCTCTTCCAGCCGCTTCCAGTCTTCATCATACTTTGAGCTCTGATCTCTGAAAAGCTCTGATCTATCGAGGGCACGGGCAGCGAAACTTAGGAAGTCTATCATGATATCTCCGGCTGCCCCGTCCTTCATCTTCTCCTCAAAATAGGGCCTAACCTTCTCCGCATCTAACTGCACCGTGGGCATATCATGGCCCGTTATCAATTTCTGGTATTCGGCGCATTCTGCTCGAATTTCCTTGATCCATGAAATATCTGGATCAACCCTGCTCTAGATCTGCTCCATTCTCTTTTTACGGTGGATGAGGTCCTGGCGCCATATGTCTACCAGCCAGTGATCTTCCTTCTTCAATTCTAGCTTCTCTTCCCACGAGCTTTCTAGCATTTGGAGGATGGCCCCAACCTTCGGGAAGGCAGAGTCGTAGATCGCGGGGAAGTTGGTGCAGAGCTTCCTTGTGCCTTCCAAGGACTGAACCAGATCCAGGAACTTGTTGGATATCTGCACGGCCAAGCCAATCCCTATGTTCCTGACCTTCACAACCTGCTAGAACCAGTCCTCCGTGGTCTTTTCCAGGTTCTTCCTCTTTTCCAGCTTATCTATTTGTTCCTTGGAGAGCAGCTGTGGCGCGGCCGTAGAGGTAGTGGGGAGGTCGTCGATTGAAGACCATTGTTGGATGTAGTCAGTTAGGGCAGCAACCTGCGCCTTTAGTTCATCCTTGGTGATCTTATCTTGCTTAATCAGTTGCACTACCGTAGCCACTGACTCCTCTAGATGTCCAACCTTTTGTTCCCTCGTGGCCGTCCCTAGGTCGATGGTGGCAATATTGTAGCTTACTCCGGCCCGGCCAACAGTTGGCGTTGCCACTTGTGCTGCTCGGGAGCCAGAAGCGTCCATGGTTACCCTAGAACGGACCTTAGGCTTCTTCTCCTTCTTTGGTGTGGCTAGAGATCGAGCCAAGATGGCCTCCAATCTTGACCTCGGGTCGCTTAGAACAGGAGTAGTCTTTTCGAGTTGTTTTTCCAGCCAGTCAGGCATGGCAGCCTTGTCCTTGGGCGTCTCGTGGCTGCCCTCACCCTTCTTTGTCAGAGGCAAGACCTCGGCCCCCTTTTCCAGCTCTTCTTTTTCTTTGGCAGCGTCCCCTTCCTCATCGGAGTCCGGATAGAATACGAGGCTTTTGACAGGTGCCCTCGTGGTCAATAGCTGAGTGGGATCTTCCTCTCCCGCCACCCCTTCTTCCTTTTCTTCGACAGCCTCAGCTCTGGGCTCTTCGCAACATGGACATCGGCCTTAGTGATGGCATGTTTGGGCTGCTCCTCCGGTGGCTACCCCTCTTCACCCAGCTGCTGAGCCGACTCTTCCTCGATGTCCTCATCAAAAGTTTGGACAATCTCCTTGTCGCCCAAACCATCCCCTTCATCTCTGCCCTCGGAGGAGCCTGTCTCTTCTTCTTCGTAAGCAACCTTGTCAATGGTTCTATGCTCGTATTCGGGTTGCTCGTAATAGTCATCGGCCTCCTCCTCTATAGACTTTGAAGCCTCTCGCTCTTGCTCCTCCAACTCTTTTGAAATCTGCATGGTGGCCTCCATGGTCGAGGGCCCTGTTGGCGGTTGCGAAGGCTGAGACGTTGCGAGTGCTTGGGCCAAGGCTGCTTGGAGAGCAGGATCCATTAAAAGTTGCGAGAGCTCGTGGGGAAGACTTTGCAGGTGCCGTGTAATGGCCTCGGGCACGCTAGAAAGGGGAACAGGCGATGGTATTGTCGCCAGAGGTAGGGAAGTGATAGGTGACATGGCAGCAGCAGAGGAAGGGGAAGTGGTCATGCTGGAGGAGGAATCAATGTTGATTACGGATCCGGCTGGAGGTGAAGAGGCGAGGTGAACGAAAATGTCCACCGCTTGTGGAGATGAGGCAATGGCGGCCTGAGAAGTGGGCAGCGCACCAGCCGGGGGAGGAAGGAGCAAAGGAGGCTATGTCCCCATCGTGACTACCGTCCTTTTGAGTTTCTTGGGAGATGAGCCTCCCGTATCCTTTGTTGCCAGCTCCTTTTGGTCCGCAGACTGAGCCGTTTCTGCTCCCTTTCTCTTCTGGGACCTGGTGATGGGGGGAGACTTGGAAGTCTCACCAGCTGATGGAGAGGCGGCCACCTCTTCTGTGGCGCTTGGTTCGCTCTTGGTTGCTTCATACGTCAAAGCCACCCCGTTTTGCTTTAGCAGTGCCACCTTTCCATCGACCCATTCCCTCGTGCGAGCAATGATAGGTTGGGTGATTGTATCCAGGTCATCGACCTCTTGCTCGTCCCAGTCGATGGAAGGGATTGCCAGGTTGGCAACCGCAGGGTACCTCGGGTGCACCAAGGTGGATTCATCCTCCTCGAGTTGGTCTGGCACCGGAAATAGTTGTACCTTCCTCAGAAACTGCACCGTCATCCGCATATAATGTCTCTGGCGGACCTCCTTATCATCTTTGCAATCCGCCCAGAAATCTTCTACATGATGCTTGTGGGTGTATGCCGGCCCCAACGCCTTCCTGACATGACCGTGTGGGTCCATTCGAGGGCATGGCGTGTACCACTCAAAGTTATACTCTTTGAGCTCCTTTTCTGAGTTGCCGGCGCGTTGAGAGGTTTGCAGCCGATACTGGCCCTGGCCGAGGATCATGGGATAAGGGATCCCTGCTACGTGCTTCTGGAAGAAGACCTGAATATATGGAGCTGGGAAAAAAGCGGAGGAGGATGATCATTAGATTTACCCTCGGCAGTTTGTTTGGTCATTCTGTGAACCCTTGGGCGCGGATGTATGTGAATTTTGGGAACTGAATAAACAGGAAGGCATACTCCTTCAGGAGGGCCCTGGCGCTGTGAGATACCCTTCTTTCGAAGTCCCCGGCTATCAATCTGATTATATGGCCTGTGAAGGCATCATTGACACGGCTATACTCCTTCTTAAAGTAGCGGTACTGGAGCTGGGGGTACTGATCATAAGGCTTAAGCCCTCGTTTGTGCTCCCCATCTGGCGCCCTGAGGAGTCCGCTGTATTGTTTCTGACCTGCCAAGGAGTACACTAGGTATGAGGTCATATAGAATTTGTTGCTCTTCTTGACATTCATAAACTGCTCGTGGAAGCAGTTGCTGATGATGCTTCCCCAATCAAATGAATCTTGGTTTTAACGTCCTCATTCCCTCGGACGATCTGTTCAATATAATAAGCCATCCACTCCTGGAAGTAGGCGGCTGCTGGGAGGCCCATGACTCGGCTTAGCATAGTCACCAAGTCGTGATAGTCTTCCTGAAAGTCGCTGCGGAACAGCTCTTGGGGAACTTTTGCAGCGCTGCCTCGTTTCTCCTTCAACCAGTAGACGTTGATTGACTTCTTGATGTTCAAGGGATTGGCATCCCATGCCGCCTGACACTGCTCCAAAGTGGGGATTTGCATATGTGGGAATGTCAGAATGTGGAATGTTGTTCTAATTCCTTTTGGAGACATGTCGGCAAGGATATTCCCCTCCTTGTCTACGATGGTTCTGGTATCTGTTTGGTAGGCTTCTTGGCAAGCCATTACCAACTCTGGTGCTATTAGAGACGGAGGAAAGCCAGCAGCCTTAGCGATTCCACTTTGGCGTATCAATCGTGCATTCTTAGTCTTAGGGTCGATCTTGACCCTCTGGGTGAACTCATCTATGTCCACCTGGCCTATGTTGGTGTCCGAGATCTCTTTCCAGTCAGTCGAGACTTTAGACTGGAGCGGTTCACCTTGGAATTGAAATTTCATCTGGTCTTTGTCTTCTTTCCCACGAATGGCTCTTCCAGGTTTCTTACCCTTGTCCTTTTCTGCAGAGGCCCCTGAAGTTCCTGCGGCCGATTCCATATATCCTGCAGGCAAAGGGCGAAGTCAGCACCACAAAACACCAAAAATATGTTAATGTTAGTCCGTATCGAGCATATCATCTAAACAATCATTTAAATACATCATAAATTTAACCTTTAGGTGATATCATTTCATATCAGAGCATTTGACCAATCCGGGCCCGGAGGGTGGACTTCCCTGGCAGGAATGTTGTTATTTCCGGCCCGGAGGGGCCGACTGCAAGGTGAATGTTAAGAAGGGAAACACGAGCGAAGCTCCTGAGATCTGGCTACATTTTAATGTTGCCTCAAGAGACCACGACAGAAGAAATACCACGACGGGTCAAGCATAGATTTAACCTGGATTGATCTGGTCAATTTGAGGAGCTCCCGAGGTTTCGCCGAAGGCACTGGCCACAGAGTAGGCGGTGCGTGGCACCGACGGAAGTCCGGAGGAGGAATCCCGAAGTCGGGAGTCTTGAGTATGCAGCGATACCGCGCTTTAGGATTTATTTCTTCCAGCTTATATCGATGGCATTCAAGTCACCGGACCCGGAGGATGTGAGGATGTTGTCATGGCCACGCGGCAAGTTTTGATCGCTTCAACGGGCGGTGGCGAGTGACCACGTGAGCTCCTAAGGCGGATGGCACGAGAAGAGGCCGTCAGAATTACTTGGTGATGACGGCATGGGCCAAGCGGGCGAAGAGAGGCACCGTCTGTGACAAGCGCCTATTGGTGGACGTCACCGTGAACAATTAAGGAACGAACGGGCGATAACGGCGGTAAAGGATGGGCTTGACATCGATAGGAGCCGACGCTACCGACGGCCACCGTATGATGTTGTTAGTTGATAACGGGCGGTGGCGAAGGGATCAATGGGCCCGGGTCGAAAGGCAAGACTACCGCGAGGATTTTAAGGATTTGCGCATCTAGGAGACTGAACTCGAAGGCTGGAAGGATCCATGGAGGAGGCCACGATAAAAATAAAGCTGGGGCCGCATACGCGCCAGCTATCCCGGAGTCTGGTTTGAGGCTAGCGGTGGGTTCCGGGCTTAGAGTTAACGGGCGGAGTTCACGCTTGAAAGTTCCGGACGAACCTGCATTTAATCACCAAGGGTCCAGGGGATGGAAAAACAGGAGAGCCGGAAAACCTTTATTTTAAAACGGCCGAAAGTTAAGGGCGGCAGCCCGGGATGGGAAACCCGGAGGCCCGGGCCCGGAAGGTCCGACCTTCGGCGGATGGGTTCGAGGCTAGGATCCGGACGGCGACAGAGGGTCTCGGGCCCGGTGGCGTTCTTCGCTCTATGCGAAGAACACCCGCGACACAGGCAAGTTTCGGGAGGCAAAAAATGATGATTCCGACGGGCCACAGAAAATTCAAGGACATGGGTTTGGGGCGCAACGGAGAAAGTGTTTGTTTCATGCCATTTAATTTGTTGTTCAATTCATTTAAACCCTCAAAATGCTCAAAAATAATGGGAGAGAGAACGAGGATGGCCTTCCTCCAACTCGCTAAGCGGGACGATGGTCGGATGCACTGGCAGAGTTGACGGAACGACGCTGGGGTCGACGATCGCGATGGTGAAGTTTGCAGTGGGCTCCAATTCGGTCATTGCTCCAATTCGTTGAATTCGCAAAGTTAACAATGAAGTCGGGGACCACGGTTTATATACCCAACCGCTCATTAATGCCGCATTTAATGCATCGTACGTCCGCGCCAAAAGTTGTTGAGATTCAAATTCGAGTCGGCGGCAGCAACGAGGGCCTCGGGATCTGGCGGGCGGGAGGCTACGCAACAACGGCTGCCGTATGAGTTTTGGCGACCTCAGACAGCGACGGCGACGGAGCGGCCGGGTCCCGGAAGGCGGGGTGCAGCGAAGAGTTCGCCGTCGTGGCATTTTTGCACTTTGTTTGAACGGCGGCGGCGACAGGGACCACAGGGCCCGAAGGGCGGGCGGCCAATGGGTGACGGCCGTCGCGGACGACAATCATGGGGCGGAAGTCCGGGCACAGACTTCCGCCTCCCGGGGCCCGGAGGAGCGGATGCTGGCCGGGAAATCCCCGAAATAGCAACGAACGGCAAACGGTCGGGCGGACTCCGGAGGGTGGAAGGATGCCCTGAAAACGCCGCAGGGGCGGCAAAAGAAAGAGGGAAACCCAAAAGGGGAACCTTGGAGGCCCGGGCCCGAAGGCGCCCAGTGCCACCCAGAGCCCGAAAGGCCTAAGGCACACACAAGCCCCCGGAGTGCAGGAAAGCAAAAGGGAAACCATGGCCGACGTTAGAACGAACTTTTAGGGCAAGATCATGACGACATCAAAAGAGTATGAAAAACGAGGCGGCCCGGAAAAGACCCGATATAGCAACAGAAGAGGGTCCCTGCTCTGTTTGGCAAATAGGCACAACAATGGCGACTACGAACGCCTGAGCGTTTAGGATAAATGAGTTCCAGAATGAATCGCTTATCGAGGCTTCGGTGATGAACAGAGAACGGATCCTAATTGGGCCTTACATAACATCTCAAAAGTGTGTGGAGCGAATTCATTCCTTTCCTAGGGATAGTAACCAGGGTTATTACTCAAACCAAGTGAGCTACGTAAGTTGCCTAACACCAAAGTAACCTGGACATTGCCCCGCCGCAGTCAGGCGTCCATAGCCCTGGCGGAGTTGTCGCTACAATCTCAGGGATATTGCTCTACTGCCGGCCGGGCGTCTATAGCCCCGGTAGAGTTATCCGAACACCCATACGGTCGTTTATTTTCTTTTTTCAGAGTTTTTTTCTCTTCCTTTTACTTTGATATTCCATTTCTCTTTTACCATTTAGCTTGACCGGGTAGGCATTGAAGCCTACAATGGGTTTGAGACTGTAGTGGTCACTGGAGTAGACTTAAGATTTTTCACTTACTTGGGTGTCGTGACAACCATAGCACGGTCCTTCAGAATTTATTATGTAATTTGTGCGGGATCCGAGATGTGGGTAAGAAGATCCAGCGAAGGGTCAAGTTTTGAGCAGAATTCAGACAGAGAAATCATTCACGGACAGCTCTGTAAAGACCAATAGTCTAGAATGAATGTTTAGCCAGAGAACACGAAGAACGGACAGCAGAGTGAACTGCTTGTTAGGCAAGCACGGCCACCACAAAGGAGCGGGAAACCTCCCCCCACACAAAACTGCCGGGAGGGAGAAAGCAAACAACGACGCGAGCAAAACGCAACAACAAGAAAGCAACTAATCTAACCTATGCACAGATATTTACAGCAAAGAGCTTAAGGGAGCTTCAAGCTTGGAAGTAATGTTTGAGGTGCTACCCATTGACCGGCAACGGGACGTTCTCACCAGTTAAGTGCTTTAGACGGAAGGCATTATCTCCCAAAATCTCAGCTATCTGAAAGGGGCCAAGCCAGAGCTTGTCGAATTTATTGTTTCCCCCTTTCTTTTCACGGGCCTTGTCCCAGTATAGGACCAAATCTGCAATCCTAAAGGCCTTGATTTTGGTTCGGCACTCGAACCATCTCTTTACCATGCCCTGATGTTTGGCAAAATTTTCTATTGCGCGATCTCGAACTTCCTCTAAATGTAAAAGTTCAGCTAAACGAGCTTCCCTACGATCTCCGCCTTCATAAAAGTTGTTGATGAATTGAAGAGTCAGAATTTTCAGGTGGATGGGGAATATTGGCTCAAGACCATAGACAAGGTGGAACGGAGAATCACCAAGGGCAGCCTTATGGCGGGTGCGATCAGCCCAAAGGGCGAAATGGAGCTGGGTATGCCAGTCCTTGGGATTCCTATCTAGCAGCCTTTTGATCACGGTAATCAAATTCTTGTTTGTGGACTCGGCAAGGCCATTGCCCTGAGGGTAGTAATTGGATGAAAATTTGAGGGCAATCCCATAGTCAAACGCCCAGCTAGCAAATTTTAAAGAAGCGAAGGCAGGTCCATTGTCACATACTAGAGCATACGGACAACCAAAGTGATTTAGAATGAAACTTTCTAAGAAATCAGTAACTACTTCAGTTGTACAATGCTTACAAACTATTGCTTCCGTCCATCTAGTACAATAATCAGTAGCGGTTAGAATGTACCTGTGTCCCGCAGATGATGGAGGGCTTACCGGACTGATGAAGTCGAGACCCCACTGTGCAAAAGGCCTTACCTCCAACACGGGCTGTAGTGGGACAGCAGCATTCCTCTCCCTGGTGGCAGCGGTCTGGCACGTATGGCATGAACGGACATGGCCATGGGCATCTTTGAAGACAGTTGGCCAGTAGTACCCTGCCCTTAATATCTGATGGGCCGTAGAAGAACCCGATCCATGGCCTGTACCAAACTTATCGTGAAACTCCCTCAAAACACGTTCCGCTTCCTCCTTGCCGAGGCATCTTAGATAAACGCCCTCATGATTCTTCTTATAGAGAATGGACCCTTGTAACATATAACCATTGCTTTTCAATCTGAGGGCCCTCTTCTGAACTCCTTGCAAATGCGACAGACACTTATGATTAAGCAGAAAATAAACGACGTCTTGATACCACTCTCCCGGGGAGACATCTTCAAGCTGATATTGCTGCACCGTGAGTTCAGGTCCGGCCTCTGTTGCTATTTCGGCCATTGTGCGGGTGAGTGCCTGTCCTCATACCAATTTCATTGGTTGGATCTCCATATCATATTCTTGGAGCTGGGTGACCCACTTGGCCCTCCGTTCGCCCAACTCGTTTTGCATGAGAAGCGTTTTGACTGCTGGGTCAGGGACGATTGCAAACACCTTGTTGCGTAGAATGTAGTGTCTGAATTTCTTTACTCCCCTGACGAGAGCGTACGCCTGCTTTTCTATGTTGTGGTAACGCAATTCAGCATCCTTGAGGGGTGCACTCATGAAGGTGATCGGATGCTCATTTCCTTCGTTATCCTTTTGGGTCAACATACTGGCACACGAATGCTCCGAAGCGAATGAATAAATGTAGAACGGCTTCAAATAATCTGGACTGACCAACACAGGAGCCTCAGCAATGGCTCTTTTGATCTCCTCAAAGGATTGTTTAGCCTCTGGCGTCCATTCAACTTTAGCGTCCTGCTTGATCATGGCATTGAGAGGTTTGACTATTTCCGCGAAGCCGGTAATGAATTTCTGGACGAAATTAATCTTTCCGAAGAAAGACTTTAATTCCTTCTTGCTGCCCGGGGGCTGAATCTTGAGTAGTGACTCGATGCGCTCAGGATCAATGGAAATTCCCTGCTCTGAGATGATGTGCCCAAGTAGTCTGCCTTCGGTCACTCCAAAAATGCATTTCTTGGGGTTGAGAGAAACCCTGAATTCCTGGCATCTCTGAAATACTTTGCATAGGTCGGAGACGTGATCACCTCGCTACTTGGAGAATATGGTCAGATCATCCATATAGATGATTATACATTTTCCAATTAGGTCCTTGAAAGCGATATCCATGGCACGTTGGAAAGTGGCGCCGGCGTTGATGAGCCCAAACGACATTCTCCTGTATGCGAATGTTCCCCACTTAGTGGTGAACGCAGTCTTATGGTGATCCTCGTATTGTACCATTACTTGATTATACCCGGAGTATCCATCGAGGAACGACATCATCTGGGAGCCGTTGATAATTTGCAGCACTTCATCCAGTGAGGGCACCGGATAGTTGTCATTTTCTGAGGCACGGTTGAGATTATGGAAATCCACGCACAATCTGATCTCTCCATTCTTTTTCCTGACCGGGACCAAGTTAGCCACCCATGTAGAATGCCTAACGGGAAAGATGATCTTTGCTGAAAGTAATTTTTGCACCTCCTTGTAAACAATAGGTTCTAGTAGGGCATTAATAGGGCGTTGCCGCTGACGGAAGGGCCTCACCTCAGTCTTTAGAGGGATGGTATGCGTGATGACCGATGTGTCGTATGTTTTCAAGTCTTCGTAACTCCATGCCACCACGTCAGGATATCTGCGCAAGGCATCCGTGATTCCCCTCTTCTCTTCGGGCGTGCATACCTTTCCAATAAAAACATTCTTGATATCCTCGGTCGTTCCCAAGTTGTGAGCATGGCACTGGCTGCTTATAGTCTCCTTTTTCGTTTGTCGGTCTTGATCCCTGATCTGATCCAGGTCGAATACACGCTCCAGCTGAACCATCCCTCTAGGGATCGTGTTGGTTTTCAGATTGATAACCCCTTCTATGTCCAACTCAGCTTCCGGTGGATCAGCTTCATCGATTATTTGGGCAGCAAAGACGTCAGAGCTTGTGATGAACTGGAGGATATGCTTGTCGTCATCGAAGACCTGCATGTGAGTGACATTATCTGGGACCGATGGCGTAGATGTCAGCTCAACAGTGAACTTCTTAAGCCCAGACAAAGAGAGGGGCTGTAATGTGCTGGCTACTTGAGCCAAGGCATCGGCTGTGTGATTCTGAGCACAAGGGATCAGCTGTATGTTGACTGCATCTAGGCCCTCTAGGAGGTCCCACACCCTATGTCTATAGTTGGTGAGTCTTCGATCATGGCATGAGTACAATCTCCTGACCTGCTTAACCACAAGTGTAGAATCCCCGAAGATTTGCAGTACTTTCACATTCTTCCTCAAGGCCATAAGAAGGCCAAGGACCAAGGCCTCGTATTCTTCCACGTTATTGGTGCAATAAAACTGTAATCGATGGGCAGCAAGAAATGTCTTGCCCGTCGGACTGATGAGCTCAATCCCCGCTCCAGCTCCCTGTCTTGATTTTGATCCATCAAACCGGAGCGTCCAACACTCGGAGGATTCCTTATTCTCAGGTTTGATTGAGCCTTCGTTCTCTTTTGGCTGGACATCGGGTCTAGTGATCTTAAGAAAGCTTTCCTGGTTGAGGCAACAACCAGCAGGTGATTCGGGCGGTGCCTCCTTTAGTGTTTCCGTCGGAGGAGCAGCGGTTTTCTTAACCTACTCGACTGCTGCTTGGCACAAGCAACAGTCGAACTCGGAGTGAGCGGCGTTGTGAACCCTACACCAATTCGGCAATAATAGGTCTTGGAAATTCATCCTAGCTCCTAGGCTGAGCTGATCTCTTGCGCACTTTCCCATAAACTCCTGGAAGCCATCGAGCAACCCCATTCGTCACTTTGAATCAGCTTGTCATTAGTTTCTGCCAACATTTCTTCATTTTGGGGCATTTGCTCGGAACCCGCTGAGGGGCTGCATAATACCAGCAATACTTTATCTGTCCGTTCTTCTTGAAGCTCAAGCTCATTTTGGTAGGCGAAAGGGCGGTAATTCCCCAGGTCAGTCTCTGCGAACAGCACCTCGCTGAGATTATTGTATTCCGTGATCATATATTTCATCCGGGGTTCACGGTCAATACGAATCTGATTTGGTAGCCCCTTCCACGGCAACCACATGTGAGTTAGGTCGGTGGCAGTGTATCCGTTCAGCGCCTTGGTAAACTCTCTCCGCAGAATGATTCCATAGGCATCAGGTATGTCTGCCACTTGGATATCCACAACTTGCTATATCCGGGGGTCTGCAGCAATTTGCATGGGAATGCGGTTTATCTCACCCACAATGGTGATCTCTGTTTTGTCCAGCTGGGTGACTTTTCTCTTTGAGAGTGTGGGAGTGATGCCAAGAGCTTTGCACACGGCCAAGGGCATAACATTGGCAGACGCGCCTGAATCGAGTAGGCAGTTGTGCAAGTTCTTCCCAAAGACCCTAATAGAAGTTAGGAACGGGGGAGTTTCCGGTCTCCCTTGGAGGATACCAACGGGTGTGTCCATTTGAGCTATTTGGCCTTTGTTCCTATCGCTGCTGGTATCCTTGGTTTGCTTAAATTACTGGTCCTTGGGAGGCTACCTACTAGCCCTTTCTGGCTCCTTTTCGATGTATCTATTCGCTGATTGATTCGTAGGCGCATTATTCCTTCTTCTAGCATTTTCCTGTATTTCCTGTTCTTTCCTGGGCTCTTCAAAGGTTACCCTTTTGGCTGGAATTTCCTGAGCGGTGTTAGAGGACGGAGTCCCATTCAGGACCTTGAAGAAGGCGTGCCTCACGGCAGGAACCTTGAGCAATTCAAAGGCTGACAAATTAATTTTGACCTTCTTGAATTCTTCCGCCACATATTCACCCATTTGTTCGATTTCAGAGCTAAAGGCCTAGCCTATGGGAGAGCTAGGGGTTTGAATCTTTGTTTGCCCAGGCGGATTTTGGGGTTGGCTCTGGGGCTGACCTTGCGGTTGGTTTTGGGATTGGTTCCTGTTGAGATATTAGGCAGGTATGTGGGGTAACTCCGGGTTATTACTAGCATGAGGATCAGGCGGGGTGGCGAAGTTGTTCGGCGGGGTAGAAGTGCTGAAGGGTCCACCGGCTTGCCTATTCCTAAGGAAATAGGGACTATACCGTTGATGGAACATGTGGACCTCATCCACAAATGGCTCTTCTTCATCCACCGGACCGTTATCTACCGAATCAAAAAGCTGAGCTAAGGCCGATTCGTTACTTACCTCTTACGCTTTCTCGTCCTCGACGGGGGTGGGCTCGGCTTCGGGTTTGTTGCAGTCTCCTCGTGGAAACGGTGCCTGATTGACCACCAGACATGAGGAATCATAGGGCTCCGATGGGACAATGTCCCTACAATTGGCGTTGTCGACGGCATTCTGCACCTCTACCTGGAAGATTTCAGTAGCTGTTTGAAACTCACGACAGTCCAGCTCAGAGTGCCTGCTGGTTTTGTGAAGTCGGCACCATCCGGACAAAGCTGCCTCGGCCAGATACACACCACTGGATGTTCGGTCATTGCCCGCTGGTTGATCAAATGGCGTGGGGACACCACCGTTGTTGGGCCTGGTGTTTCATGTGCGGTTCTGCCTCTGAGAAGGTCTTCTTTCTACATTTTGATTGGAGTTCTGCCCCCTCTCATAATTCTGCCCCGAGGAAGTGCCTGCTTCCCGGTTGTCTCTGTTGTCTCTATTGTCTCGAGACTCCCGACTATCCCTGTTGAGATTGGCCTGAAAGTTACATTGGGAGGCCTGCAGCTGATTATTCTGGTTCTTCAAATGCGTCATCTCTGTGGACATCTTCTTGATCATCTCGGTTAGCTCCTCTAGCTTGTCCTTCTCGGTCGCACCTCTAGGGGATGGAGCTGGATTTTGGAGAAAAGAAGGCGTGGTCGCCGGCTGATTTTGGTAAGCTGGAGGAAAGTCCGGTCCCGACAAGTATAACGGCGCTTGGGGCTGTTGGGAGAATGCCTGCTGTTGCAGGGCTATTTGAGGATAGTTGTATTGCTGATGGGGCTGCATATACGAAGTCGCTGGAGGCGCATAATTCAACGGCTGTCTAGGATGCGGCACCATAGGCAATTGTGGCACCTGGTTCATGAGAGGCGTTTGGTGAGCAAATACCTGATTGAGCCCCTGAATTTGCATTGGGTGGGCGACGGGCCCCAAAGAGGGCAGCGGGCCGAAAATATTTTGCCCCAAGTCGGCGCTTGCCACGACGGCCTCTGCATAGGCGGCCAGCAGAGTGGCAGGCGGCGGGCGCATCCTTTTTACCAATGCCGAGGTAAGGTTGTCTAGGGCGGCGTAGTAAACTGGTAGAGCAGCCGCATCATTATGGACATATGGGTCTTGAAGCCTCATGTGAGCCCGGTGGAAGCGATCATTAAATGAACTGATAGGCTCGTTGATCTCCCTTCTAATGGACATGAACTACTGATAAAGGTTGGCGGGATTGACAGGAATCTTGTACTTCTGTAGAAAGGCATTCTTCATCAGGGTCCACGAGGTGATCGATCCCTGCAGCAGATTGATGTACCAGTAGAAGGCCTCTTCTCCCAATGAATGCGGAAAGAGGCGACACGCCACGTCCTCGTGACCTACCTGCATTTCGGTAATCACCGTTTCGAATATCTTGATATGCTCTTCGGTTGTCCTTTGCATATCGCGGGGATGGAATTTCGAACAAAAGCCCTCCGGATTCTTAGGCATGTCATTGTAAACAGCAAAGTGTATCGGCGACGGGTTATGCGTAAGCCAAGCCATGGGGGGAGGCAGGGGCGGCACTTGCTGTTGGAGAACGGGTACTTGGGGCTGTATTGGCAATACAACCACTATTTGAGGCTGCCCTTGAGCTATGGCTGTATGGACTGTGCTTTGGGCTGAAAGGGTTGGGAGAGGAGCGAGCCCCTGGCTGCCGAAAGGAAGATGTGCAAATGCTGTTCGAGATGGTTGGGAAAAAGATCAAGGCCAGCCAAGTGAAGGTGGAGGTGAAATGGAGGCGGATGGAAAGGGGGAAGAGACGAAACTTCTTCCTTGCGCTCGTTTTTCCCTCGTGGGAGGCTGTAATTCTTCAAATTCTCCCTTGTTTGGCGCTGATCGTAGAATCCTTTGAAACCTTTCCGGGGAGAATGATCTGATCTGATCCAGCTTCGCTTTACCCTGCACCTTAGTATTCCAATCGAAGCCCTCCTTCTAGCGCCAGTTCTGTTGATGGTGTTTTTATGCACTTCTCAATACAGGCAGTGCGTAGGTGCACTACCTCTCTTGAAAGACAATCTTCCACAATCAGATTGCAGAACACTATCCCAAGGTCTCTCGGATGTCAGGTCATGACAGTGCTTAGATACCTCAGTAGTTGATGTGATTTGCTGGAATCACAAGGCGGCCTTACGGGAATACAAAGTGTGGATGTGAAACATGAAGTAGGATCTTCAAAAGGGAGTTCTTAGCATGAAAGCATTCAGGTGTTGGCTGCAGGTTCAAACAGCAATCTTGAACTCCATCTAGTTGTTAGATTCAGCTTTATAAGGTATAATGAACCTTGGTGTTGTTCAATTCCTAAAGAAAGTGAAAAGAGCGAAGGAGAAGGAAAGTTCCTAAGCCTAAAGCTTGCTGCGAACAGTGATAATGGAGTCCCTGCAATGGACAATTCCTTCAAACAATCTCCCACTTAACCAGAAATTTCACAATATCATGGGAGTTGTGCAATCTTCTAAGGGCTGCAGATTTTTATCCTTCATCCACCACATACATGCATGAACTAAAGATAAGTGTTTGAGGCAGCTTAAATCAGGTCCAGGCTAACTTTGCAAAGCTGTCTACCTTCAGCAAATAGCAAAAAGTATGGACTAAGGAGTTATCAACAAAGCAAGAATTTTCATGAACAGCCAACAGCATTCCTAAGATTATCAAAGTAACATGAACAGCTAACTAAACAGCAAATAGATCCTAGTTAAACATATAAGGTTGGAGAAATGAATCAATTAACATAAGATAAAACAAGGAAATGCATCAAGTCAATGCTATTTCTCATATATTTCAGCAGCATGTCTTTACAACAACTCAACTTTCACTTTGCAAATGAGGGGAGTCCTCTATTTACAGTGTTTCAAAAGTTAAATGAATGGCCAAGATTCATTACAATTGTGTGGCCAAGATTCATTACAAAATAGGGTTTCACCTACCTCCAAATAGATTTACAATTTTAAAACATATTCTATCTTTTCCCTACTTTGTCATCTAGTGGATGACACTATTTGCATTTTCGTCCTGTAGCTGATTGCTATTCCTTTGGTTGTAGCTACCTTTTTGGGAGGTCTTTTTCTTTGGCTGGGCTGTCTGGTTGCTCCTCGGAGGCTGCGTGATCAATCTGCTTGAGGATGATGGCCTGGAGCTTGTCTATTTCGAGGATTTCGCACTTCAACGTCTGGTAGCTCCATTCTTTGGCGTTCTCTTCCAGCCGCTTCCAGTTTTCATCATACTTTGAGCTCTGATCTCTGAAAAGCTCTGATCTATCGAGGGCACGGGCAGGGAAACTTAGGAAGTATGTCGTGATATCTCTGGCTGCCCCGTCCTTCATCTTCTCCTCAAAATAGGGCCTAACCTTCTCCGCATCTAACTGCACCGTAGGCATATCATGGCCCATTATCAATTTCAGGTATTCGGTGCATTCTGCTCGAATTTCCTTGATCCACGCAATATCCGGATCAACCCTGCTCTGGATCTGCTCCATTCTCTCTTTACGGTAGATGAGGTCCCGACGCCATATGTCTACCAGCCAGTGATCTTCCTTCTTCAATTCTAGCTTTTCTTCCCAGGAGCTTTCTGGCATTTGGAGGATGGCCCCAACCTTCGGGAAGGCAGAGTCGTAGATCGCGGGGAAGTTGGTGTAGAGCTTCCTTGTGCCTTCCAAGGACCGAACCAGATCTAGGAACTTATTGGCTATCTGCACGGCCAAGCCAATCCCTATGTTCCTGACCTTCACAACCTGCTAGAACCAGTCCTCCGTGGTCTTTTCCAGGTTCTTCCTCCTTTCCAGCTTATCTATTTGTTCCTTGGAGAGCAGCTATGGCGCGGCTGTAGAGATAGTGGGGAGGTCATCGATTGAAGACCATTGTTGGATGTAGTCAGTTAGGGCAGCAACCTGCGCCTTTAGTTCATCCTTGGTGATCTTATCTTGCTTAATCAGTTGCACTACCGTAGCCACTGACTCCTCTAGATGTCCAACCTTCTGTTCCCTCGTGGCCGTCCCTAGGTCGATGGTGGCAATATTGTAGCTTACTCCGGCCCGGCCAACAGTTGGCGTTGCCACTTGTGCTGCTCGGGAGCCAGAAGCATCCATGGTTACCCTGGAACGGACCTTAGGCTTGTTCTCCTTCTTTGGTGTGGCTAGAGATCGAGCCAAGATGGCCTCCAATCTTGACCTCGACTCGCTTAGAACAGGAGTAGTCTTTTCGAGTTATTTTTCCAGCCAGTCGGGCATGGCAGCCTTGTCCTTGGGCATCTCGTGGCTGCCCTCACCCTTCTCTGTCAGAGGCAAGACCTCGACCCCCTTTTCCAGCTCTTTTTTTTCTTTGTTAGCGCCCCCTTCCTCATCGGAGTCCGGATAGAATACGAGGCTTTTAACGGGTGCCCTCGTGGTCAATAGCTGAGTGGGATCTTTCTCTCTCGCCATCCCTTCTTCCTTTTCTTCGACAGCCTCGGCTCCGGGGCTCTTCACAACATGGACCTCGGCCTTAGTGATGGCATGTTTGGGCTGCTCCTCCGGTGGCTACCCCTCTTCACCCGGCTGCTGAGCCGACTCTTCCTCGATGTCCTCATCAAAAGTTTGGACAATCTCCTTGTCGCCCGAACCATCCCCTTCATCTCTGCCCTCGGAGGAGCCTGTCTCTTCTTCTTTGTAAGCAACTTTGTCAATGGTTCTATGCTCGTATTCGGGTTGCTCGTAATAGTCATCGGCCTCCTCCTCTATAGACTTTGAAGCCTCTCGCTCTTGCTCCTCCAACTCTTTTGAAATCTGCATGGTGGCCTCCATGGCCGGGGGCCCTGTTGGCGGTTGCGAAGGCTGAGACGTTGCGAGTGCTTGGGCCAAGGCTGCTTGGAGAGCAGGATCCATTAAAAGTTGCGAGAGCTCGGGGGGAAGACTTTGCAGGTGCCGTGTAATGGCCTCGGGCACGCTAGAAAGGGGAACAGGCGATGGTATTGTTGCCAGAGGCAGGGAAGTGATAGGTGACATGGTAGCAGCAGAGGAAGGGGAAGTGGTCATGCTGGAGGAGGAATCAATGTTGATTACGGATCCGGCTGGAGGTGAAGAGGCAAGGTGAACGGAAATGTCCACCGCTTGTGGAGATGAGGCAATGGTGGCCTGAGAAGTGGGCAGCGCACCAGCCGGGGGAGGAAGGAGCAAAGGAGGTTGCGTCCCCGTCGTGACTACCGTCCTCTTGAGTTTCTTGGGAGATGAGCCTCCCGTATCCTTTGTTGCCAGCTCCTTTGGGTCCGCAGACTGAGCCGTTTCTGCTCCCTTTCTCTTCTGGGACCTGGTGAAAGGGGGAGACTTGGAAGTCTCACCAGCTGATGGAGAGGCGGCCACCTCTTCCGTGGCACTTGGTTCGCTCTTGGTTGCTTCATACGTCAAAGCCACCCCGTTTTGCTTCAGCAGTGCCACCTTTCCATCGACCCATTCCCTCGTGTGAGCAATGATAGGTTGGGTGATTGTATCCAGGTCATCGACCTCTTGCTCATCCCAGTCGATGGAGGGGATTGCCAGGTTGGCAACCGCATGGTACCTCGGGTGCACCAAGGTGGATTCATCCTCCTTGAGTTGGTCTGGCACTGGCAATAGTTGTACCTTCCTCAGAAACTGCACCGTCATCCGCATATAATGTCTCTGGCGGACCTCCTTATCATCTTTGCAATCTGCCCAGAAATCTTCTACATGATGCTTGTGGGTGTATGCCGGCCCCAACGCCTTCCTGACATGACCGTGTGGGTCCATTCGAGGGCGTGGCGTGTACCACTCAAAGTTATACTCTTTGAGCTCCTTTTCTAAGTTGCCGGCGCATTGAGAGGTTTGCAGCCGATACTGGCCCTGGCCGAGGATCATGGGATAAGGGATCCCTGCTACGTGCTTCTGGCTGAAGACAGCCTGAATATGCTGGAGCTGCCGGGAAAGCTCCAGGAGGATGATTCGGTCATTTGGGTACCCCGGCAGTTTGTTTGGTCATTTTGTGAACCCTTGGGCGCGGATGTATGTGAATTTTGGGAATTGAATAAACAGGAAGGCATACTCCTTCAGAAGGGCCCTGACGCTGTGAGATACCCTTCTTTCGAATTCCCCGGCTATCAATCTGATTATATGGCCTGTGAAGGCATCATTGACACAGCTATACTCCTTCTTAAAGTAGCGGTACTGGAGCTGGGGGTACTGATCATAAGGCTTAAGCCCTTGTTTGTGCTCCCCATCTGGCGCCCTGAGGAGTCCATTGTATTGTTTCTGACCTGCCAAGGAGTACACTAGGTATGAGGTCATATAGAATTTTTTGCTCTTCTTGACATTCATAAACTGCTCCTGGAAGCAGTTGCTGATGATGCTTCCCCAATCAAACGAAATCTTGGTTTTAACGTCCTCATTCCCTCGGACGATCTGTTCAATATAATAAGCCATCCACTCCTGGAAGTAGGCGTCTACTGGGAGGCCCATGACTCGGCTTAGCATATTCACCAAGTCATGATAGTCTTCCTGAAAGTCGCTGCGGAAAAGCTCCTGAGGAACTTTTGCGGCGCTGCCCCGTTTCTCCTTCAACCAGTAGACGTTGATTGACTTCTTGATGTTCAAGGGATTGGCATCCCATGCCGCCTGACACTGCTCCAAAGTGGGGATTTGCATATGTGGGAATGTCAGAATGTGGTATGTTGTTCTAATTCATTTTAGAGACATGTCGACAAGGATATTCCCCTCCTTGTCTACGATGGTTCTGGTATCTGTTTGGTAGGCTTCTCGGCAAGCCATTACCAACTCTGGTGCTATTAGAGACGGAGGAAAGCCAGCAGCCTTAGCGATTCCGCTTTGGCGTATCAATCGTGCATTCTTAGTCTTAGGGTCGATCTTGACCCTCTGGGTGAACTCATCTATGTCCACCTGGCCTATGTTGGTGTCCGAGATCTCTTTCCAGTCAGTCGAGACTTTAGACTGGAGTAGTTCACCTTGGAATTGAAATTTCATCTGGTCTTTGTCTTCTTTCCTATGAATGGCTCTTCCAGGTTTCTTACCCTTGTCCTTTTCTGCAGAGGCCCCTAAAGTTCATGCGGCCGATTCCATATATCCTGCAGGAAAAGGGCGAAGTCAGCACCACAAAACACCAAAAATATGTTAATGTTAGTCCGTATCGAGCATATCATCTAAACAATCATTTAAATACATCATAAATTTAACCTTTAGGTGATATCGATTTCATATCAGAGCATTTGACCAATCCAGGGCCGGACTTCCCTGGCAGGAATGCTATTAGGAAGGGAAAACACGAGCGAAAGCTCTCGGAGACATCTGTTGGCCACATTTTAATGCTCTAAGAGACCCATGATGAAGAATGGCCTGATTTAGGACGTGGGTCGAAGTTAGATTTCCAATTTGGATTGATCTGGATCGATTTGAGGAGCTCCGGAGGTTTCAGGCTAGAAGGCAGCTGGGCGACAGGAGCAGGCGGTGGCGGGCACCGGACGGAAGTTCGAAGGAGGAATCCCGGAAGCCGGAGCCCGGAGGCAGAAAGGACGGCCGCGCTTAGGTTTATTTTCCAGTTTATATCGGACGGCATTCAGGTCACCGGGACCCGGAGGACGGGATGATGCTAGCCGATGGCCGCCGTGCAAGTTTTGATCGTTTCGAACGGCGGCGGCGAGCAGACTACCGGAGCCCGGAAGGCGGGACGGCACGAGGAAGAGGCCGCCGCTATTACTTGGTGATGATTTGCACAGAGGCGGCGAAGAGGCAACCGGGGTCCGAGACACGGGGCGCCGTTGGTGGACGGCCCCCGGTGAACACCATGAACGAACGGGCGACAACGACGGTGAAGGATGGGCCGGACACCAGAAGGCGGGCCGACGCGCCCCGACTGCCGCCGTATGATGTTTGCAGCAGTGATAACGGCGGTGGCGAAAGTGACGACGGGGCCCGGGGTCAGAAAGGCAGGGCAGGACGGCCGTCGCGAGGATTTTTGCGGTGATCTGAGCAGCGGCGGTGTCGAGGAGACCGGAACCCGGAAGGCGGAAGGATCCGCGGAGGAGGCCGCCGCGATAAAAATAAAGCCAGGGCAACGGCGGCGGCCAAAGCCATCCCGGAGCCCGAAGGTCGGGAGGCCGGCAGGGTTCCGCTAGGAGCAACGTCGGAACCGTCACGGAGTTCCGGGGACGGAACTCCGGACGACCGGGCCCGAAGGGTCCAGGGGACGGAAAAACAGGAGAGCCAGAAAACCTTTATTTTAAAACGGCCAAAAGTTAAGGGCGGCAGCCCAAGACGGGAAACCCAGAGGCCCGAGCCCGGAAGGTCTGACCTTCGGCGGATGGGTTCGAGGCTAGGATCCGGACGGCGACGGAGGGTCTCAAGCCCGGTGGCGTTCTTCGCTCTGTGCGAAGAACACCCGCGACACGGGCAAGTTCCGGGAGGCAAAAAATGATGATTCGGATGGGCCGCGGAAAATTCAAGGACATGGGTTTGGGGCGCAACGGAGAGAGTGTTTGTTTCATGCCATTTAATTTGTTGTTCAATTCATTTAAACCCTCAAAATGCTCAAAAATAACGGGAGAGCGAACGAGGATGGCCTACCTCCAACTCGCTAAGCGGGACGATGGTCGGATGCACTGGCAGAGTTGACGGAACGACGCTGGGGTCGACGATCGCGATGGTGAAGTTTGCAGTGGGCTCCAATTTGGTCACTGCTCCAATTCGTTGAATTCGCAAAGTTAACAATGAAGTCAGGGACCACGGTTTATATACCCAACCGCTCATTAATGCCGCATTTAATGCATCGTATGTCCGCGCCAAAAGTTTTTGAGATTCAAATTCGAGTCGGCGGAGGCAACGAGGGCCTCGGGATCCGGCGAGCGGGAGGCTGCGCAACAACGGCCGCCGTATGAGTTTTGGCGACCTCGGACAGCGGCGGCGACGGAGCGGCCGGGTCCATGAAGGCGGGGTGCAGCGAAGAGTTCCCCGTCGTGGCATTTTTGCACTTTGTTTGAACGGCGGCGGCGACAGGGACCATGGGGCCCAGAGGGCGGGCGGCCAACGGGCAATGGCCGTCGCGGATGACAATCATGGGGCGGAAGTCCGGGCGCAGACTTGCGCCTCCCGGGGCCTGGAGGAGCGGATGCCGGCCGGGAAATCCCCGAAATAGCAACGAACGGCAAACGGTCGGGCGGACTCCGGAGGGTGGAAGGATGCCCCGAAAACGCCACAGGGGCGGCAAAAGCAGGAGGGAAACCCGAAAGGGGAACCCCGGAGGCCCGGGCCCGAAGGCGCCCAGGGCCACCTAGAGCCCGAAAAGCCTAAGGCACACACAAGCCCCCGGAGGGCAGGAAAGCAAAAGGGAAACCATGGCCGATGTTAGAACGAAACTTTTAGGGCAAGATCGGCCAGACGGGACGTCAAAAAAGAGGGGCACGCAAAATGAGGCGGCCCCAAAAGACCCGACACGGCAACATAAAAGAGGGTCCCCGTTCTGAACGGGGCGTGTGTGCTGAGGGCACAACAGTTTTAACATCTTGTTTCATGGAGGACCTTTAGAGTCTTTGGTAAAGGTGTTATTGCTCTTCCTTTGGAGAGGATGTAGTTCTCTTTGGTTTTGAGTATTAATCATTTTCTTGGAGCTTCATGATTTTGCAGGTTGCATTTGAAGTTGGTATGATTGATTTGTGGGTGCTCATGGATACTAGAGAGACTTGGGTTAGGCTGGATATTTCTTATGTTAAGAGATATGTGTTGGAATGGTTACTTGTTATAAAATATTCTCAACAGTAAAGACTGAGGAGCCTACACCAGGAAATGGATGTGAGTCCATCATAGACCTAATGAGAAGGTTGTCTTTATTGAAAGCCTATATTGCTTGGTGTTGTATGCACAGGACAATCTTGTATCCCACTCTTGGTCTACTTGGTAGGTAAATGATCTAAGAGGTGTTGCCCACCTGATTATTAGATGCATTATTTATATGTATCTTTTCTTCTCTTATGCATTAATCTTGAAATTTGAGTTATGAGGGATTGTTGAGAAGTAGATGCATGATTTTATGTATTTCCGTTGTTCTCCTTGCAATCTTGAACTTTGGATTTGGTAGGAGAGGTACAGGAGATGGTTAGTGGCTTTGGGCATATTCCCTTATGTTGTGGGAATGTTCAGCTAAGTTTGATCTACTTTCTGTGAGAGGTTTACATCTAAGTTCTGCCATGTTTCATTATAAGTTGAATGGTTAGATGTTGATATCCTTTCAGTTTGGGAGTGTTGAAGGAGATCTTACTTTACACAGTTTGGCACATGTTAGTGTGGTATAAGGAGATGGTTTGATTTGCAAGTTCTCTCTTTATGGGAATATTGTCTTCTTCTTGAAGGTTCTTATGTTTATGGAATTGAGGTTCATGAATGGAGTTATGAGTTGTTGTTTGTACTTCATTGTTTTTTGGCAACAGTTTGGTAGCTCCTTGATCTCTTTCTTCATTGGTTGGAGGACTTGGGAGAGTTATTTGGATTAGTAATGAGAGATGTATTTTGGATATCATTGTATGCTTCTTTGACACTATGATAGAGGAGTTAGCCACATCCTCTATGTGAAGTGCTATAGGAGGACTTGTTAATGTTGTGATCTTGTTTTCAGATTTGACATTACCTGTGCAGTGGGAGTTCCAGAAGGTATATGTGTTATGTATGAGAGGGGCACCTCTCTTGGGCTGGTTACATTTTACTGCAGTGAGTTACTTCAGAGGTTTTTTATCGCATGTCTATGTGTGTTATTACCTTGGAGTCTTCTTTTGTAGGATGGTGGATATATAGGGACTTGTTTGCAGATTTGGGTTGCTATGTTGATAGCATGAAGTTCTACCTATGATAGTTTGTTTACCCTAGTTTGTGGTATGGATAGTTTTGGATGAGCTAGCAACTTGCTATGGTTACTATTCCAATTTTGGTATGAGTGTGGCAGTCACTCAGAGTCTTTTGTTATCATTTGAATTTGATGCTTGTGTTCATGTATAGATTGGTGCAGGTTTCAATGATAGTTGATATGTTTCACCATGGCATATTCCTTTTCCTATCATGGGTAATATGATGTGAGTATTTCTTGCTTGAGATGGTGGTTATCATGGTTCCTTCTGCAGGTATCTTGTTGGAGCACAAAAGCATGTTGAAGAATCAATGGTACATGGTTGGCTAAGGGATGTTTATTCCCTTGTTGAGATTTCCTATGGGTTGATTTACAATGTATAATGTCAAGTGGGAGAATGTTGGGATAAGGTTCCATTAACCTTGTAAATCCCAATATTTTATTTATCCCATTTATTATTTTTAATTTGTAATTACCCATAAGGGATGAATAATTTTCACTGGCAGTTTATTATAGAGTTACTTTTACTGCTCAAGGAATCTTGGTAAATACTAAATGAGGTGAGGTGGAGAATCTTGGTGCCTATATTTGGGAAATGTATTTTTGGGCTATTATGATGCATGTCATAAGTTTGTAAGAGCATCTATGACAACTTACAACTATCATAAGGTGTAAGAGATTCTATGACAACATATGACAGCTATTATTGTCTTGTAAGTTCCTATTCTTGGTTCTAGGTGCCTATATTGGGAAGATGCCTATGACAAGTGTAATGGAATATGTAAGAAGATTATTTTGGTGTATCCCATTATAGTAATATTGGATTTTATCCATCTCCCACGAATTCCTTTGGTGGGTACTCATTTTGTATAAATATGAGACTTGAGAGTGCAGTTTGTGAGTGAGAGTGTAACAAGAGTAACAGGGTGATGTAGGATTGAAGAATCAAGAGGAGACTGGAAGTGGATGTATTGTAATCTTGTTTTGAAGATAATACAACTTGGGCCTCTCTTCTTGGTGGAGCTTTTTCCCGCAAGGGTTTCTCCATGTAAACACTGTGTTATGTGTTTATTCTTTTGTTCCATTGCTACCCTGTGTTGTGAAATCTTGCATTCTTATGTTGCTGATTTGCACCTCTTTGTTGCTGCTATCTTATGGTGATGTTATTGCTGTTATAAGTTCATCTAAGGTGGTTTTATCAAGCATGTTAGAGTGGCTGATTTTAGCATAATAAAGAAGTTGAATCTCTTCATGGTATTTCAAGGTTTAAGAAAAGTGATTTACAGATTTGCATACAATTTTCAGATTTCTATATTGTAGTAGTCAAAGCCTTGTATCTCACCAATTGGTATCATATCTTGGTGATTTCATGCTAAACAATTGGATTTTAGATTTTTCATTTATTCCAACAATAAACCATAGGTTTTTCATACATAATCAATCAATTAGTTTATATAACTACACTTAGATCATTCCATTTAGTTTAAATAACATCATACATTGCATAATTTGAGTGAACCTAGCTAGACTTTTGGCCCTTCTTTCTCCTTTTAGGTGAAAAACCCTAGAAGTGCTAAAAAGGTCTAGGGTTCCAAAAATCTACAGCTCAAGTTCTCCCATGGGTATTTTGCAGAGATTCTTTTAGATTTTGTTTTAACATCCGAAGATTTCTCCTTTCCCCGAAAACAATAAGGGCGTCTTAGTCCTCCCTAGCATATTTTGACAACATTTTTTTATTTCCAGAATCTTCATCACATTTCCAGACTTCCTAGGTACACACATCATAACTTTTTGTTGCTTAATTGCATCATTTGCACTCATTATTTAGCTTACATTACTAGGTTTTGTGAGTTGAATGTTAAGTTGTCATTTCCAAGCTTTGGCTTGGTGGTGAACCCCTCAAAGCTTAAAGAACCCCCTCCTAGGTCTTCCATGTTGTGAATTGACTCACCTTTGGGGTTGATAGTCAATCCAATTTGGGTTCCTAGGACAATCTTGAATGACCTAAGGAAAATAGTGGCATTTCCTTACACTTATTATTTTTACGATTTAGAAGAATAATGTCCTAATGACCACATAATTAGGAATCATGCCACAAAATTCATATGACATGGAAACATTTATGCATTGTGAAAGATTCCTCGACAAAAAATCACTTGAAGACCAAAAAGAAAGGGGTCAAGAATGAAATTCAAGCTATGTGAAAGGGGAATTTGCATTATCATCTTTTATTAGGCCAAAGGGAAGGTTATGTAATGTGAAATTGTGCGGGGTGAAATTTTATGACATTACAACAACAAAATAATTGGGGCACATAGTAGATGTTAAACATTATATTTTAATGATAAGAATTTGAACACTTTTGTGTGCAATCAACATTTCATCATAATATTAACTATTAAAAAGAGTATTTTCAAAACTAGATTTGAAGCACTAAAAAAAATTCTTATCATATTTTCAAATTTTGAGTGCACATATCTCAAATTACTCATCCAAGTTCGTATGTTGGTAATTTAAAGAAAAAAAAAGTGGTTACTTTTGACACCTTTTTTGCCCCCCATTTCCATGCACTTACTTGAGAGGGATGATTATGATCTCAAATCCAAATTCAACTTATAGACTCAACTACAAACAATCGACACTATGCAATATCTCATCCCCTCTTAGTTGTAAATTAATATATCTAGTCATACAAGATGTAATTTTTTAAAGATTAATAATAACCTACTAGCTACAACATCCTTTATTTTCTAATGAGAACTATATGCATGAAGTCACTTCCTTCAACTAGTCCACTTTTGTCATCATTTTACTAAAAATATTAAAACACCATACATGTATTTTGTCTATATTCATTACCAATCCCCGTGATAATCCATATTCCTTTCCCTATCAATTTCCTTCCTTATGAAACTAACTTATAAATCTAACTTGTTAGAGGTGAATACTTCTTGACATATCATCTCTAAATCATGCTATCAAATGATCTTTTTTTTTAATCTAAAACCAAAGATGTTCAACAATGTTTTCTTACATCACATCTCTTGGAGTTCTAATAGAAAATTTAATATCTTTCTTTTTTAGTTTTTCAATCTTGCCATTATATTGCATGATACCCTACAAGCTAACATGGAGATCAAGAACACAAATGAATGTTATGTTTGATTAGTTAGGTGTTACTGCAAGAAATTAGGGCGATTTGGCTAAAAGAATCAAGGAAGTGAGTAGCATATTTTTATTCAACTCTAGTTAAAGCACACTACATTAAAGGTCACTCAAACTAAGACTATACTTAGTCATTTCTTTACCAATCTAATTCAAAATTTAAGGTTAGCTGCTAAGTGTTTTTGTAATGTTAAAGATTATATGTTTAATGATTATTCCACTCCTACTATCCTATTATTTGAATAGTTTTATGTTTTAACATTTATATGCTGTCAACTTCTCTTTCTCATAGTCTAATACACATTAACATTCTAAAAAATATCAAACTTACTATATTATAATAATATATTTATAATTTTCACTAACAATTTTTTTAAATAAATTAAATAAATTGCTAAATAAAAGTTTACAATTTTTCAAAATAGTATTGATAAAACAAGTTACAAAGAATTAAAAATTAATTTAAAAACCAGTCTAGAATCAAGAAAGAAAATTTTGAAACAACAATAGTAAACAAATAAATTAATGTGTTAACTTCATCGTATAAATGTAAAAATAAAATAAAAATTTGGATATCACTAGCGGACACGATGACCGAACCCAAATGATATCGTGCCTGTCAAATTTTAGCACATGAAGAAAAGACCTTTCTAATGACTTGGTTGCCCAACGGCCATTTCTTCGTTGGTTAGTTGAATTGGGAAGCACCTTCTAACAAATATCAAGTCAAATGTTTATAAAAGAACCGACTTTTAACAAATATCAAGTCAGAACTCCATTAAAGAACCGACTCTTGTAATGGACGGAATCAGTCCACTATCGTAATTTTATATACTTTATGTGCGAACAGACTTCTTCTTCTTCACTGTTCACCTCCATCCTTCCAGATCTAAACTAGGATCTTTTAATCATGCTATAAATACATTCATATAGCAAGGGACATTATTGCAAACATACCTATTAGGTTTCTATAACGCAATTTTACAGGTTAACCGAGCTTCTTCTGCCCTTTATAAATTAAAGGCCAATCTCAACGAGTTTAGGAGAATATATGAAGTTATTGATGAAAATGCGGATGGAATTGTGAGTGTAGGTGAAATCAGTGGCTTCGTAAACAGACTTGGAATACCAATTTCAGAACAAGATATCGCATGTATGTTCAGTTCTCTGTGCAAAGATGAAGAGAATTGTAGATGCGTGCAATTTGAAGAATTTGTGCATTTATATCAGTCCATCTTCAATAACGACGACGCAGAATTAGAAGATGAATCAAAGGATTTGATGGAAGCTTTCAGAGTTTTTGATCGGAATGAGGATGGATGCATCTCTTCCACTGAGCTGCAACAAGTCCTCTCCTCGCTGGGATTGATCGCGCAGGGCCAAAACTGCGAGAATATGATTTGCAGATTTGATTCAGATTGCAACGGAGTGTTAGATTTCATGGAATTCAAGAATATGATGGCATCTAAACTCTCTTCATGATGAATGGATCTTAATTCTGGAACCACGATCGACTTGAATCTATGTATTATCACCTCTCATATGATATTTCATCATTCTCAAAAATATAATATAATGATAACACAGATTTTGTTTTAGCTTCGTTTTTCACCCCCAAACTAAGTTTTGATTTGATGTAGAAGTGTTCTGGATGGCATATCCCACGGTAGAGGGACCTAGATTGCAATAGGAAGGATCAGCAAATTATGATATTGCTATTAGGTTGAATGCTGATAGCAATATCATAAAGCATCATCAATGTTTAACTTTCATTGTTCATTTAGAGGAATGATCCAGTTAAATTTTGATTTGTTTATAGAATTGAGATGAAAAGAGGAAATTCCATGAATGAAGGATAAACTAACTTTTATTAATTTTAAAATTTACAAATTAAAAATAATATTTTCTAATTTTCTATAACAAATATATTATTACAAGTTACGTAATGGAATCATAAGATTTCGTAATCAAATTTTATGAAGATAGTTTATTAATTACATTATTAAATGTAATACATCTATACCTTTGAAGACTTCAATGATATTTTAAATAATATGTGTATACTTAATAAATCCATAATTTTTAAGGAAAGATATGGCATGAACTTGGTGCTAGAGCCTTGGTTATGATCTTAGAAAAATAAATTAATCAATGTAATCAACCTCTAGTTGAGATATTGTTAGGTCACGAAACTTAGGTGTGAATTTAATATTTTCATTATTTATAATTTGTTCTAGGGAATTAGAATAAAAGGATTCAAGATAAACATTATAAAGATCCTAGCCAATACAATCCTAGAGAGTCCTGTAAAATTCATAAGGTAAAAAATCATAGTCAAGGGTTTTGTCATTGTCCATAGTAAAAATAGCTTCACAAACATCAACAGTGGAGTTCAAATTTGATCATAAAGATCTTATTGAGTAGAAGAGAGCTAATAAGGAACAACCTTGAGGAACTCTTGTAAAGCTTACTATCATTTAGGAGAAATATATTGTTATTTGAACACTTGGAGAATATCAAATGAAGGGCTAAAGAATATCATGGAGCTCATTGAGCAATTAGAAATCATCCCTAGTTTTTGGATACCTTAAGAGGTGTACTAAGAATTAAGATCTTGAGAAAAATCCTTAAAATATTTTTTACCCACCTTCAACTAATGTAATCAACCTTTACTCTAGGGACCTCTAGTTGATTGACTATCAATATTTTTCTTCTAACAAGAGAACTTAACAACCCATAATTATAAATTAAGAGAAAATGGATTAGGTTTAAGTGCCCATTAGAAGATGAAAATAGATAGAAAAAGAAAATGAAAATGAGAAAATAATATTGCATGATCAAGCTATTTTTACACTCCGTTAGACCCTAAACCCTCAATGTTGTGGATGTTCTATGTACTTCTCTTGCTCTCTTAGGATTTTTCACCTAAAAGGAGAGAGATATAACCCAAAAACTGAGGTCGTTCACTCAAAGTAAGGGATGTATGATGTAATTATGACTAAATGAAATGATCTAAATGTAGCCAGATGATGATATTGATTGATTATTAATGCAAAACTAATGAAATATGCAATGTTTGAAAACATAGTGTAGTATGCAAAAACACCTAGAAATGAATAGTAAACTGTAACAGAAATGGATGAAACTGAAAATGTGCACCTGAGATCTTGATGGAGATAGGAAATGACTTCTAGAATGCTAATAATCCTTGTTTTTAGGCCTGGTGGGACTCATTCGCCATCGTGGGCGAATTAGTCCCAGTTCTGTGAAACTGTTCTAGAGCCTATTTTCGACAAATGGGTATCAAAAAATACAAAAAACCAAAATCAGATCTGGAAGTGGGACTCATTCACCACCCATGGTGAATGAGTCCACTTTTGAATTTCTAAAGATTCAAAGGTGGAAACAAAAGCCTTCGGTCTGCACTTTTTGCTTCTCCAAGTGTCTGGCTCTGAAACTGTCAAATTTGGGCCTAAAGGTGACTTTTTGTTGATATTTTTCCTTATTAAATGAAGAGATGACTTGAACAACTTTTCAATGCAATGTTCAATGATTTCTAAGTATCCAATATGTCTAAGTCTACAAACACACAAGACAAGAAAGAGAAATTTTGGATGTTAGGGCATGGGGGTTTGCCTTAGTCAAACCACTTTTAGGTAATTAAACCAAAATGGAGAAAGAATGTAATGAAGAATGCAATAATGAAATTATTACCTTGCCATGATGATTGATCTTGAATGTCTGTAGAGAAAACATGATGAATCTTCCCTTGAATGTCTTAAGAAATTATCTTGATGACTTGCAATGATGAAACCCTAACTTGCTTGACTTGAAAGACAAGATGGATGATGAATGAATGATAAGAGATGTGTGAATGAATTGTGAGATGTAAATTGGGGTTTAGAGACTTGATTTTATAGGCAATTCTCCTAATTAGCCTATAAATTGGATCCCCAAGGTCGACATAAAGGAAAAAAAAACTTAAATTCCAAAATTTCCTGCTCAAAAGTCAAAAATGGCCTAGAAATGGGACTCATTCACCACCTTGGGTGAATCAATCCCTGAATCAGTCCCACTTGGTAGGGAATCATTCACCACAAATGATGAATTAGTCCCAATGGGGCACATTTTCTAGTTGGGATGTTGGGAGATAAGAAAATTAGGTTTATATGGTTACTTTGTCAGGTATTTCATCAAATTATGCCTTGGGATGCATAATATGGGGTAATAGGGGCCTATTAGTGATGATGTAAAGGTAATTATGGCTTGGGACACAAAACTCAATGTGAAAGTGTGATTATATGCACTTTACCACACTAAAATGTGGTCCACTTAGCCTAGAAAGGCACAACATTGAATGTGAATGTGTGGATCACACTACAACACTAGATTAAAGTTAATTTTAGTTTATAAGCCTTCTAGATTGATGTGAAGATGTGTTTAAATATGTTTTATAATTTTGAATTAAGGAGAAATGGGTTTATTTAGTCTAGAGAGGTGTGAAAGTCTCTTATAACACTTTACAACACCTTTATAAGATATCATTAAATGCATTTGAAAGGGTCCAAGACCTAGTGTGGATGTGAAAAACACCTCACAACACCAAATCAAGGCCTTATCAAGTCTGATTTATCATCAATTATTCCTAAAATCAAGCAAGTTTCCTTTTTTCTATGGTACATTTAGCCCCCACTTTAGTGAGAGGATGAACTTGCTTCAAACTCACACTAAAGTATACATTCAAGAGATATTCGAGTGTATAGATGAAGATGACAAAGAATGGAAAAGATCAAGAAGGCAGTCAAGCCCCCATGATCCAAGATCCTAAGTCAAACCATCAAGATACATAATCATGCAATGGAAAGAACTAGAAGGAAGAGAAATGAAAATGAGGTGGAGAAGATGCACTCACTCACAGGCCATAGAACATTAGGTCATCTACAGGGTGAGATATCCCAAAGAAGTAGTTTAGTGAGAAAGTCATGTCAATGTGTCAGCTTCCCATTATACAAACCATACCAAAGTTATCCTCCTGATAACTTTGATAAGGCACCGTAATGCAAATGATTTTGTAATTTTTTTTGAATATGTAAAGAATTTTGCTAAAGGGGATTTTGCTTTGTCCATGTAAGGTCTTCTTCTTAGGGAGTATTCTGCCTAATGTCTCCAAGAGAGGACAAGTTAAGGTGTGAAATCATTATCCATGGGATGCCTCATTCGCATCAGGCCACTTTAGTTGATCATTATTCCCTTGTCAGATCATTATCCAAGGGATGCTTTGTTTGCATCGGGCTACTTCAGTTGATCGTACACTCTTGGAAGGAATCAAACCCAATGACACCACCAAGGAGAGGACACGTCACAAGAAAAAGTAAATCATGGCATGAAATTTGCAAAAAGATGTTATCTATGTATGCCCCCACTTTAAAGCAGTTGCTAACACCATTACTGCAAGCATTATCTTTAAAGTAGAAGAGAATATGAGAGCTTATTCAAAAAACCCTATGCCAATTCATATATTTTTGATAAGTTGTGCCATGAGGAAAGGGAGTATGTCACATGTGTGTAAATCTTAAGACATGTCATCCACATCCCAATCTTTATATTATAAGTTCATGAAAGGTTAACGATTAGTCAACAGAGACAATGACAAGTGACATACAGGGATAAGGCTTTCTAATGCTTTGGGGCCACTTAGTGCATGACAAGTGTGAGCCTGAAATGGATGATGGTATGCCGCCCCTTGCAATGGATGAAAAACATCCAATAGTGAGTGTGCTATGATCCTATAACTGTTGCATGGCAAGGAGCAACAACTAATGTTATTTATGTGGATAAGGAAACAAAGTTTTTGCTTGATACATGTTTAACGAGATATCTATCAATTTAGGATGTACCAAGGTTAGAGTTTTTTTGGAAGAATCTTGAGTGATAGTATGGATGTTGAGTGAAGGTTTGTTGGATGGGTTGATTTCTATGAAAGGACAATCACAAAGACCATGATTTGGAAGAATGAGGTTGGGTGTATTGTGAGCTTGTTTCTTGTGTGATGGTGGGTAAAGAATGATAGAATTCTTAGGTGTGGCTAAAATAACTTCAACACACATAGGGGGATGATTCATGGTTGAATTGTTTTTAGTATAAATAGTGGTGATATGAGAAGAAGGCTCTATTTGGTTGTTTTCTTTCTCTAAGGTATCATTCTTATGTGCCATAATATCGACCCTAGGAGGAGAGCTTTTAGGAAAATGAAAAAAAAAGGTTTATCACGTCATAGTTGGATTTGGTAAGATAGGTTCATCACTCATAGGAGAGGCATCAAGAGAAAGATAACTAGGAGTTTCATGGTTACCAATGATGGAACTTTTTTGTGAAAATAGATCTTCAGAAATGGTAGGGGCATCAAGGAAGGGAGGAAGAATTTTTTCATGAGTTTCACTAACAATATCTTCTAACACTAAACTATCTTCTTCATGTGTAGAGAAGATATTAGGAGAAGAAAAGGGTTGATTGTCATGATTATTGACACTTACATCCTCATGTCCTAGAATGTCTTCTTGAGTAGGAAAGGTAGGATTGTCATAGCTCTCAATCATATCCTCCACACAATTGTGTTTATCATGATCATGCACGATTACATATCTTTATTCACTAAAGGATTGTCACAAGTAGGGGAGGTATTTGGAGATGAATTGGGACTTGGTATGGTAGTGGCAACGATTTTAGCTTTGTGTCTCATAATTTTGTTGCAAGGGGGAGGAGAAGGAAGACAAGAAATACTTTCATGATCTTCAATGATTGTGTCTTCTTTCATCAAGATACCTTCATCACCAATGGGAGAGATATTAGGAGAAGAACAATGATGATTATCATGACTATCGATGCATGCATCCTTTTGTGTCAAATCATTAGTGGATGATCTTAGTGAGAGGAATTCCTTAAGGGCTTCATCTAACATGTCTAAATAATCACTACTAAAGGGCTTGGATATTATGGTTTTTTGAAATTGAATCTTTTTTGAATTGGGTCATTTGATGTTTTTTGTTGTTTGTTTTCATTTGCTATGGAATTTGATCTAAATGAACTAGGAACTAATGCTAAAAATGAAAATTGCAAAATTCTAAGTGCCATGAATGTAAACAATGCTTATTTCTAATGATTTATATGTAAGAGAAGCTATGAAAACTTAAAATGCAATGTAAAGACATAGGATGAAATGCAACTTTTTAGACTTCAAACAAAGTAATTTATTGATGACACTATGCAATAATTTGAAAGATGAAAGATTGGAAATGCAAATGCAAATTTAAATAATGCATGAAATGAGCTAATGTAAGCTAAATATAATGAAATGCATGATACAAAACCTTGGCCAACTGATACAGATAACTAATGGCAGTAAACAGAAGCATAAAAATAGGGATTTTAGCTCTCTAAAAGGAAGTTTCAAGGGTCAAAAGGGACTGATTCGCCTAGGGTGGCGAATGAATTCTAGTGGGGATTTTTTTGAGATTTTTTAGAGAGATTTTTTATGTTTTTTGTGCTGTAAGATGCATAATTAAGATGAAAATGCAAAATTTTAGAAAATTTTAATGATTTTAGATGCCAAAAATGCAACCTAAATGCACTTTTCATGAATGCAAAATTTGAAACATAGTATGCAAATTAATCCAATCCAAGAAAACCCTAATGCAAGGTCAATTTGATGATAGATATATGATGAAGGATGAAAAATAAGACAATAAAGTATTCAAAAAGCAGGTTCACCAAAATGAGCCATCAAGTTTAGGGTTGATCTATGTACTTCTCTTGCACTCTTAGGATTTTTCATCTAAAAGGAGAGAGATAGAACCCAAAAATTGAGGTGGTTCACTCAAAGTAAGGAATATATGATGTAATTATGACTAAATGATGTGAGGAAGATTTTTTCCTAAACTAACATGATCAGCACCAAAGAGGACTAGTCCAGTTAGCAAAAACAATAATCAAGCTCCCTATGAAATTCTCAATCACATTACGACAAGTAAACATGATAAAAAGCATACAAAGAAAGCATAAACATGTAAACTTATCTAAAATTGATCAAACTATCATCTCATAGGGGGATTGGTGCTATTTTGATGTGGAAAATAGCCCTTTCCCAACCCCTTTTTGATAAGCTCAAGATATGAACATGCAAGATAATGAGTATGTATCAAGTTTTGGCGATGAAAGATGACAGGTGATCAAGTTGTGTAACTTTTGGAGCTGTGGAGGATTAATACAATAGAGGAGGCCTCTATTTAAAGCCAAGAAGGATAAAAGAATGCTAAACATGGAGGATGTTGGACTAAACATCCACCAATGACAAGATGCCACTTGTCAACATGTGAGAGGTTGAGGAATGAGCACATTTTGGTCAATGTGCCAAAGAGGGGGAGATTTGAAATTTGAATTTGATGACAAGATGAGTTAAATGCTGAGTTTGACTTGTGCAAGAGACATATAAGAGCCCTTAAATGCTTTTTTGGATGTACATGTCAAATTGGGGGGAGATTCAAACTTGGAGAGTATTCTCTTTTTATGCCATGTTGAGAGAAAATGGAGAATTTAATAAATCGATAAATTGATTTATTTGTGCAAGTGGGAAAAGCTAAAGGATGTGATGGGTGATTAGGATTAGCATTAATCATGGATTTGATTAATTAAGATGATGTTTAGGTGATTGTGACATTCAACTTAAATATTTGGATTTATTTAAATTAAATGAGAAGATAAATAACATTAGAGATTTAATTAAATAGTTGGATTTATTTAATTAAATGAAGGAACTTTAGGAGATTAATTAAATAAAATTGATTTATTTAATTAAAGAAATGACTTAGGAGATTAATCAAATAAACTTGATTTATTTAATTAAAGAGGGGAAATGATGATAAAAAGGATGATTAAGGATGATATGGAATTAGTGAGTCAGGATCATACGCATGTATATTTTATGTGTCTACAAATACAATGATCTAAATGCAGCTAGATGATGAAATTGATTGATTATTAATGCAAAATAGATGAAATATGCAATGTTTGAAAATATAGTGTAGTATGCAAAAAAACCTAGAAATGAATAGTAAACTATAACAAAAATGGATGAAAATGAAAGTGTGCACCTGAGATATTGATGGATACTGGAAATGACTTCTGGAATGTTGATAATCCTAGTTTTTAGGCTTGGTGGGACTCATTTCTCATCTTGGGTGAATCAGTCCCAGTTCTGTGAAACTGTTCTATAGCCCGTTTTAGACAAATGGGTATCCAAAAATGCAAAAAACCAAAATCAGGCCTAGAATTCAGACTCATTCACCACCCATGGTGATTAAGTCCAATTTTGAATTTCTAAAGATTCAAGGGTGGAAACAAGAACCTCCGATCTGTACTTTTTTCTTCTCTAGGTGTCTAGTTTTGAAACTATCAAATTTGGGCCTGAAGGTGACCTTTTGTTGATATTTTGCTTATCCAATGAAGAGGTGACTTGAAAAAATTTGCAATACAATATTCAATGACTTCAAAGCCTCCAAGATTTCAAAATCTCCAAACACACAAGACAAGAAAGAGAAATATTGGATGTTAGGGCATGGGGGTTTGCCTCAAGATCAAACCCCTTTTAGGTAATTAAACCAAAATGGAGAAAGAATGTAATAAAGCATGAAATAATGGAGTTCCTTGCCATGATGATTGATATTGAATTTCTACAGCAAAACATGAAGAATCTACCCTTGAATGTCTTAAGAAATTATCTTGATGACTTGCAATGATGAAACCCTAACTTGCTTGACTTGAAAGAGAAGATGGATGATGAATGAATGATAAGAGATGTGTGAATGAGTTATGAGATGTTAATTAGGGTTTAGATACTTGATTTTACATGAAATTCTCCTAATTACCCCATAAATTGGATCCCCAAGGCCGACATGAAGAAAAACAAAACTTAAATTCCAAAATTTCCCACTCAAAAGTCAAAAATGGCCCAAATGGGACTCACTGACAAGGAGAGATTTTACAGATACTATTTGATATTGCCAAAAGTGTGATTAAATACACTTTACCACACTAAAATGAGGTCCACTTAGTCTAGAAAGGCACACCATCCAATGTGAATGTGTAGATCACATTACAACACTAGATTAAAGTTAATTTTAGTTTACAATCCTTCTAGATTGATGTGAAGATGCATTTAAATCTGTTTTATAATGTTGAATTAAGGAAAAATGGGTTCATTTAGTCTAGAGAGGTGTGAAAGTCTTTTAAAATAATTTACAACACCTTTACAAGACATCATTAAATGCATTTGAAAGGGTCCAAGACCTAGTGTGGATGTCAAAAACACCTCACAACACCAAATCAAGGCCTTATTAAGTCCTATTTATCATCAATTATTCCCCCAATCAAGCAAGTTGTCTTTTTTCTACAGTACAAACTTAATGTACAAAATATTCTAGATATAAACTAGTGTGAGTAAGTATGACAATGTACAATAGTAGAATAAAAAAAGGCCCAATTTATTGCACTTATAACACTAGGATGCACTTTTTTTCACTATGCAATGCATGGGTAGAGAGATTCCTTTCATCGTAAGCCATATTAAAAAGAATGGTCTCTACACAAAAACCAAGTGCAAGTGGGAATTGAATGGCTAATACAATGTCACAACAAAGATCTTTCAATAGTATCATTGGAGGCATAAATATTAATAAAAAATAATTATTTTCATTATTGAAGAGGGCTGAAATTACCTTATTAGTGAGGTCACATCCATTATCAACCACATTCATGTGTCACATAAGAGAGCAAAAAGTGAAAACTGCTAAAATACTTATATTATGATCAAAATAGAAAAAAATAGCTCACTAAATAACACAAGTAGAAGAAAGAAAAATAATAGTAACCTTAAACTCTGACAAGAAAATGATATCTAAAGATAAATTCTTTGATGAATATATCTCATAGAATGATTTATAGGGAGGCCAATAAGGCCTTGAACATTTCATGAGATAATATTAAAGTGTAAAACAAATTTTTCATGAGATAGAATCTTTACAAAAAATACGTGTAGAAAAAACTCTGGGACCAAATCATGAGTATCATGTTTTATTTTGTATTTATGAATCCTTTTAGGAATTTACATAAAATGGTCATGTTATGTAATGCAAGTTATGTAATGAAAAGGTATATTGCATAGTTCAAGTTCATTGTGTAATGCACTCACATTATTTATTAAAAATATTTTTATTTCCTTTAACTCCTTTCTTCATATTCCTCATATATATATGCTCAATTTTCTTTATAACTTTTAATCCACTTATCAATTATTATTTTTTATTATAATATGGTTTTGCACTTCACTCTTTATGTATAAAAAACATATTATTTATTATTATTTTGTAAGTTATGTGATGTGCATGCTCAATGATGTAGATTTTAAAATGTATTCACTTCAATAAATTATTAAAAAATATTAAAAATAAAAAACATGTAGGACTTATTCTTGATTGTATTTTTATCATTTGGTTTTAGAAGCATCTAATACAATAAAATAATTAGGGAACATAGTAGATGCTATATTATATTTTAATGATAAAAAATTGAACTCTTGTGTGCAATCAACATTTCACCTTAATCTTAACTATTAAATAAAAAGTATTTTCAAAACAAGATTTGAAGCACTACATTTTTTTTATCATATTTTCAAATTTTGAGTGCACACATCTCAAATTACTCATCCAAGTTCATATGTACATGATTTAAAAAATAAAAAAGTGGTTACTTTTGACACTTTTTTGTCCCCCATTTCTATGCACTTACTCAAGAAGGATGATTGTGATCTCAAAACCAAATTCAAATTATTTAAGACTCAACTACAAACAATCCACACTATGCAATATCTCATTCCCTCTCAATTGCAAATTAATCTCTCTAGTCATACAAGATGCATTTTTTTAAAGATTTGTAATATCCTACTAGTTATAACATCATCTATTTTCAAATAAGAACTATATGCATGAAATCACTTCCTTCAACAATTTCCCTTGTGTCATCATTTTACCAAAAAATAAAACACCAAACATGTATTCTATGTCTTATTCATTTTCCAATCCCTATGACAATCTATATTCCTTTCCCTATCAGTTTCCTTCATTATGAAAGTAACTTATAAATCTAACTTGCTAGAGGTGAATACTTCTTGACATATCATCTTTAAATCATGTTATCAAATGATCCTTTTTTAATCTAAAAATAAACATGCTCAACATTGCTTTCATAAGAGTTGTAATAGAAAATTTAATATCTTTATTTTTTTAGTTTTTCAATTTTTCCATTATATTGCATGATACCCTACAAGCTAACATGGAGATCAAGAACACAAATGAATGATGACATGTTTAATTAGTTAGCTGTTATTATGAGAAATTAGGGTGATTTCGCTAAAAGAATTAAGGAAGTAGGATATCTTTATTCAACTCTAGTTAAAACACTCTACACTAAAGGTCACTCAAACTAAGATTATACTTAGTCATTTTTTTACCAATCTAATTCAAAATTTAAGGTTAGATACTAAGTGTTTTTGTAATGCTAAAGGTTATTTGTCTAACAATTATTCCACTCCTACTATCCTATTATTTGAGTAGTTTTATATTTTGACATTTGTATGTTATCAATTTCTCTTTCCCATAATACTAATACACATTAACGTTCTAAACAATTTCAAAAACCTTACTATATTATAATAATAAATTTATTTTTTTCACTAACAAAACTTTTTAAAGATTAAAAAAAATGACTAAATAAAATATTACTTTTCAAAATAGTAACGAAAAACAAGTTACACAGAATTAAAAATTAATTTAAAAAGCACTCTAGGATCAAGGAAAATAATTTTCAAAACAACCATAGTAAACAAATAAATTAATGTGTTGATTTCACGGTATAAACATAAAAATAAAATAAAACATTGACCATCACTTAAACGGTAGCAGACACGATGACCTAACCCAAATAATTCCGCGCCTGTCAAAATTAAGTACAGGACGAAAAGGCCTTTCTAATGACTTGGTCGCCATTTCTTAGATGGTTAGTTGAATTGGGAAGCGTCTTCTAACAAATATCAAGTCAGAACTCCATTAACGAACCGACTCTTGTAATGGACGGAATCAGTCCACTATCGTAATTTTATATACTCTATGTGCGAACAGACTTCTTCTTCTTCACTGCTCACCTCCTTCCGGATCCTTCAATCACGCTATAAATACATTCATATAGCAAGGGATATTATTTCTAACATAATTATTGGGTTTCTATAACGCAATTTTACAGGTTAACCGAGCTTCTTCTGCCCTTTCTAAATTAATGGCCAATCTCAACGACATTAGAAGAATATATGAAGTTATTGATGAAAATGCGGACGGAGTTGTGATGTGGGTGAAATCAGTGGCTTCGTAAACAAACTTGGAATACCACTTTCAGAACAAGACATCACGTGTATGTTCAGTTCTCTGTGCAAAGATGAAGAGAATTGTAGTTGCGTGCAATTTGAAGAATTTGTGCATTTATATCAGTCCATCTTCAATAATGAAGACGCAGAATTAGAAGATGAATCAAAGGATTTGATGGAAGCTTTCAGAGTTTTTGATCGGAATGAGGATGGATGCATCTCTTCCACTGAGCTGGAAGAAGTCCTCTCCTCGCTGGGATTGATCGCGCAGGGCCAAAACTGCCAGAATATGATTTGCAGATTTGATTCAGATTGCAACGGAGTGTTAGATTTCATGGAATTCAAGAATATGATGGCATCTAAACTGTCTTCATGATGAATGGATCTTAAGTCTGGAACCAAGATCGACTTGAATCTATGTATTCGCACCTCTCATATTATATTTCATCATTCTCAAAAATATATTATTATGATAACAAAGCTTTTGTTTAAGCTTCGTTATTCATCCCCAAAGTAAGTTTTGATTTAGTATAGAAGAGTTGTGGATGGCAAATGCCACCCTAGAGGGACCTAAATTGCTATGGGAAGTATCATCAAAGTTTATCTTTCATTTTTCATTGGGAGGAAGGGTTCGTTTAAATTATGGTTTGTTTATAGATTTGAGATGAGATGAGATGAGAAACTAACTCTTATTAATTTCAAATTTTACAGATAAAAAATTATATTTTTAAAATTTCTATTATAAATATTTTGTTGCAAGTTGTAATTTAAGTCTCAATATAAATTTATTTTCCCATTTTCCAATTAACATGCAATAATACTATTAAGTTTCAATCTCCCTTTAAATTTTCATTTAAAATAAACATACTCAAACGTGTAAAAATAAGTTTTCAACTTTTCTTTTCTAAATATTAGAAAAATATCATTTCTTAACTAACATGATTCCCCACATGATGGTGAATGGTGTCTAAAGGATTATGCTTTTATTATAAATTAAATACTATTAATTTTGGATATCTCATAACTTTTTCTTGTAAATAAATATGCTCACACTTTAAGGAGATGTATTAAAAAAAATAGAAATATATAATTGAAGTTAAATATATATGTTATTTTTTTACATATATTAATGTTTATTTTCAATCTAAATATTAATTTTAAAATATTATTTCAAATTTAAATTTCTTATTAATTTTTAACTTTAATTTTAAAAGTATAATTAAGTTTGATAGTTCTCTTATCAAAATACTTCTCTTTAAATTTTCATTAAGTTATCATGATTAATAATATATAATAATATAAAATTATATAAAATATAATTTTTTCAAGACAAGACAATTGCCTTATATGTATATATGTTTATATGTATACATACATACATACATATATATGTAGATATATATGTATATATGTGTATATATGTATATATGTATATATGTGTGTATATATAGATATACAATAGAATTTCTTAGATTATAATTATGATTTTATGAAATAAAATTGTTAAAGTTTCTAAGAAAGTATTGCTAAATAACATTACAAGTCCATTTTAATGTAAGGGGTCCTATTAATTTTTACACTCTTCTCAATTGAAAGTTTGAATTAAATAGAATGGTTTTAAATATGAAATTATGGAAATTAAATAATGATAAATTAAAATTTTAGATGATATAGACATAAAAATACTTTATTAGTGAAGGAAAATTTTAATTTATATCTTTCACACTAGCTAAAAATTTGTAATTATAAATATAAAATTCCTATTAAAAAAAATAAAATTGATTTTCATATTTTTTTATTTTTTTATTATATAAAGTTGCCTACAAAGTAAAAATGAGAACCTAAACCCTTCCATAAAACCATTTTCTTAAAATAAATTATGAATAAATAAATAATTTATAAATAAAAGTGTTTTATCATTTTTAATAGAAAATTAGAATTTTTTTTTTTAATTTTTAAATTAGAATTAAAAAGAGCTAGTGTATCCTCCATGGGGTTTCCTCTTTTGATTTCAACTCTATAAACAAATAAAAATACAAATGGTTCCTTCCTCTAAATGAAAAATAGAAAATGAAATTTGATGGTCCTTTCCATAGTCATAGGATATATCATCTAAAACTCTTTTACTAATTTGATCAAATCATCCTCAACTAAACTTAGTTTGGGGATGAATAACAAAGTTAAAGTAAAATATTTATTTGTTACTAGTTTTACAACTTATAAATTATTCCTCTATTAATAAGATTACAATTGAATTTGATTCAATTGTTATCATCCTATACCTCATTAAAAAAACAAATTTATCAAATTTAAAAATCCAAAATATTCTAAATTAAGCATGACTATTTTGAATAGTCTATATTTGTTTCTCATCAAGTTCTATTGGGTAATAGAATTATTTACTTTCTATCTAATCACAAAATTGATTAATCAAAGGAAATTATCATCAATGAATTTATTTTTTATTTATTTTTAATCATCCTTTTTTAATTTTAACAATTTAATTGCATATTTAAAATAAAAATATATAATAAGATAATCAAAATATCAAAAAAAAAAATTGGATTCTTGACTTTGAGCTCTACAAAGGTTTTTTTGAAAAAACCATTTTGACTAAAGAAATATCATGTTCAACTGGAAATTTTCAAAAATTTCTTTAAAAGGATGAGGTGGCTGCCAACAAGGATGCCACATAGACATTTTTTGAAGAAATAATTTTGTGTGAAACCTTTTTCATAGAAAAATTACACATATATTGAGTCGCATTTTAAAGCAACAAAGGGAAAAAAAAAACAAATTTTGCAATTTCAGGTGAAAGGGTTTTGCCCAGAACTCTATGTGCCACATATACATGGTTTCAAGAAAAACTATTTATCTTGAAAGGGTTTTGATCAAAACTATTTAGTTGGATGAAAGTGTGACACATGTTTGTGATTTTTTCCATTCTTGTCCTAGAATTTATTAAAAATGTAACTCAACTCCAGGTGAAATTATAAATCTCATACATGTTTATGAGTAAAATTTTCACCATTATAACCATTATCACCATGAGTAACATTATCACCA